>JAHZMV010003240.1:0-175204 GCA_027743765.1 Coecobrya sp. COE2 | reverse complement strand
CTTCGTGCGAATCTCTTGAGGCAAGTAGAGCACTGGTAAGGCTTATCCCCTGTGTGTGATCTGAAATGACGACCAAGCTCATCCGACCTGGAAAATCGCCAGGGGCACTGATCCCATGGACAAATAAAGGGCTTTTCACCGGTATGCCGACGAACATGAGCTTTCAGATGAGAAGATTTGTAATACACTTTGTCGCAGTTGTCAAATGGACACTTTAGCTCTATCACGGTATCGTTTGGGGTTTTCCCTCTGCCTCGCCCTCTCTCTTTTGGTGTCTTTTTTAATGGAGTGGATGAGGTACTGCGAATTTTGTTGCAACTTCCTGGTTTGCGGCCTCTGGCCCTTTTTGGCAAGGTGGGGATTGTTGTTGATTGTACTTGCAACTTATGAATATCTGGTTTTGTTTCTGTTTGTACAGGTAGAGGAAAGCCATGTCCTGTGGACTGTGTACATGACAAGGTGCTGTTAGAGTTGACAATGTTGGAATTGCTATCAACCCTGTTGTTAGTTGACACGGAAATAATTTGAGGAGTTTTTGAGCACTGTGGTATCTTGGTTTGGGTGTCGGTGTTGGCGTACCATAATGGCGTGGGGGATGAAGTATCTTGTGAGGATATACCGGAAGAGATTAAAGCATTGGTATCTGAGGAAAAGGAAAGCATGGAATCCCACGAACAAGTGGGGCCTATATCCAGATCTCCGCAGTCGACTGGTACGAGGTCATCTAAAGGTGAATTCCCTTCACCAAAAATATAATTGACATCAGCGGTGATAGACTGTTCGGATGGGGACGGATTCATGGTCAATTGTGTTGAACTCAAGCTGCCATTAAACAGGTCAAGACGGTCATTCTGTAAGGAAATACAATTAGGGAAATATTTAATTTATTATGATATTTAATAAAAAATGTGGCGCCATCAAAACAACTTTCCAAAAAAGTATCATTATTATCACTATTAAAGTTATATGAAAATAATGATTAATTTACCTGTATAGTATTACCGGATGACAGAATTGAAGGAAATGTTGAGGTAAAGGACGACAAAGGATCAATTGAAAAGTCGTTGAATGAGTTAGCTGTGCTTGCTACTGGATGCTCCATGGAATCCCATGATGAAGTAGAGAAGGGCGACTCGGAACTGTGAAGACTGTCTGTATAACAAAAAAATAAGGAAAAAATATTCATAAGAAAACTTGATGCTAATTTAATAACAGCAATTATTATTATTGGATAAGCCACAAAAACGTTTCATTTGAGAATAACCCATTTAACTGGTCAAAAGCTGACCCTGAATCATAATTTTATATCATTTCCAACTTTTATACCGAGTACTGCGTTGTTGGGACACAGGCAAATCAATATGTTTCATATATCGTCATCCTGATCAAAAATGTTAACGTGTTATCATAAGACTTCAACTTTATATACTTCCATTGCAGTAAAATAATTTCAATGAATTGGTCGGACTCTGGGTGATATATACATAAGTCTAATAATAATATTGTCAACTGTACGAGTCATGTTTGATGCTATTTTTGTCTTTGTATGTATTCGTCATGCTTATCTGAGTTTACTTTGAGAACAGTCGAGCGTGCCATATTCTGTTCTCTTAATTTAATATTCTCTTGTAATCTTATCAAATGACTAGATTTTATTTTAGTTTCCTTTTCTGTATTTAGACATAAATGAAACGGTTACTGCGTACCTTGAAGTGAGTCAGAGGGCGATGAGTTGGAATTATATGGACCGGAAAGTATTGAACTGAGATCAGAATCGTCCACCATTGCCCCAAATTCACTTTGATCAAATACGTCCGTTGTACTCAGTAAGCCTTCAAGAAAGTCTTCATTTGCTGATGACTGAGGCAGAAAAAAGTTAAGTGTGTCCTCAAGCGAGAGCGCCATGATGAGGGAGCTTCTAGATTTTAATCTTCTTTGCTGCACGATTATGACTTTCAACCATGAATTTTTAAAGCCTTTTCTCCAGAATAGGAACCTGCCACTGCTGGCTACCCAGAGGCTTATCCACTGCGTCAGTTTACCAAAGCCACGTCACGACGATACTAAAATGAAAACCAAAAAAATATTTAAATATGACTTTACTAAAATAGTCCAGTATGCTATGCAGCTTTAATTTTAATGCTTAAACAGTATATTCTCATTGTATTTAAAGTACTTAAATCCTTATCGGATAGGGCCTATCCCTTGAAGGGATTCCCTTCTACCAAGTTCACTAGGAGCCTTAATATCCTACCTTATAATTGTGCGGAAAATTAATCCGATGCTTGATTAAAACTCACTTTATTAGTAAAGATATCAGATCACAATTCGTCGACCACGCCTGATGAAACAAAGTGGACGAGTACCGTGTTATCTCTGTACCAGGGGCCGTTCAGTCATAAAGCACAAGAGTACAAAGTTCTAGAATATTTAATTAGCTCTCTGCTACACCTTAACAAAGTAATATATATGTGTATGCATGCACTTCTCCAGGAGCTAAACGGTTCAGAGTATTGTTGGAGACACCAAATTCACACGTCAGTTCCAGGCCAGCAATTATACAAAACTGAACAGAAGTCTCATAAGACCCTTGACTTTTTATCAATGCGAGCTATGAATTAGCACCTACATATTTCCGAACAAAATTGGGTCTACTCATTTTACACTTGCCTTATAGATAATGCATCATCGTTATTGGATTCAGTTTCATAGGAAAGTGCTCCGCACTATGGATATTTTTGGGTCTGCTAATGATTTTTTAAGGAATGGTCATGTTGAAATGGATATCATATGCATAATATCATTGTATGAATTACGGTCAGTTAGTTCCAGACGCAGCAAAGATATCCTATATATTATGCTCTAATAATATTATTTGTTAATAGAGTTATCTTCAAAGACCTTTTATCCATTGTACACTGAGACGCAGCCGCTCAATTCATCCGTGCCACATATAATTTAGAAAAGTATATTTAATGGAGCACACCAAAAACCTTTTATTTTAAATTTCCAACTTTTCAACTCGTTACCTTCTGCTATTATGAACGGGAATCGTTCGTCCTAGTTCAGATTACTAGGGTTTTCTCCTAACAGATTATTTACGAGTAGAGTGATTGAGTGGCAGAGAGGAGTCAAGTGTTAGAAAAACACTAACAAACACCGCTGGAAAAGTATAATGTATGTTGTCATTATTATGTATGATTCCTAAACAAAAAACGCAATGCAGTCACAAGAGGCATCAATAATATCTATTATAACGGGTTCCATGGAAGTGAACCTGATTCCTTTTTTCGGCAATTACATACGCTGTTAGTTGTCTGGTAATTTCAGAGTTTTATACAAACTACATGACATGTACCATGTACCTAAGTATTATTGTTCTAGTTAAAGTCATATATATGTATATACCTATATACCCCGCAACCAATCGTCGCTCCTGCATTTTATTACAGGATATTGAATTTCAGCGCATTCCAGAAAAAAAATCATTGTATTGAATAATTGTTAGTTTAACATAATATGCCACAGAAAAGTGGACTGCTGGACTGTGTAATGTTTCCGATTTCTTTTTGTGATGGGTTGCATATGTATGTAGTTTGGGAATGATTGGGAAAGGTGTTCTCGTTTTGTTGGCCATGTTTCTAAAACTATGCATGTATAAAAAACTTCTTTGATTTTTTACTTGAAGTGATATATGTAGAATGAAGGAATAAAATATTTTACGGATATATATGGAGTGAATAAGAATAAGCATATTGCAAGACACATTCATAGAAACAGCAGCAGCTGCATTTCAAGAAAAATGTGTAATAATACACCGTAATTGCCAATTTGCTAATGAAATATTACAAGGAGTTGCGTTAAGTCTGTTTTAACATTTGAACATTAAGGCTGGCATTAAATATCATTTAATGCACACTTGTTTTTTATTATTGTTATTATTATTATTAATTTATTTCTGAATTTCATTGAAACTCTAGATTTTCAATAAAAGTCCACCAGTCAAAACATGAAGATATCCGGTACATTGAACAATTACTTAAGCCAAAGTAGCATGTATAGGCATTCAAAGGTTATAAGCTATAATTAAAATGAAAACAAAAACAAAGAGATGATGTAAAGAAAGTGTATCCTTGCATTTTTCAAGTGATGAACAAAGTAATACATTCATAAAACTCATATTATTAGTGTGTGTGGGCCTAAATGAAGGCTATTGACATAAAAACGGACTGACAAATCTGAGAATGAGCGAGCGATGAAAGCCTCTTTGGCTTACCGAAGCTGCTCGTTTGGAAACTCGTCAGTAATGTAATTCTTTTTATGTGCCTGTGCCGATAATATTAGTAAGTAATATGAGTACCTATGCCGATTAACTGGCCACAGCAGCCGACCGTTTCACATACCCGATCTGTCGAAGCAAGCTCATATTGTACAATATGTATGCGTACGTGTGAGGGCTGTCAAATGCCCATTTTCATGACATGAAGCAGTCAATCTGAAATGATCCGTACCAAACGGTGCAATTTTTACTCATTTTACACCCTGTTACAATGCCTACCACACACAAATTACTCCATTGAAAACGTGGTTACCGTCACCGCTGCTGCCAAAAGCAGTCAATCCCGGCAGCAACAGTAGACCCTTTTGTTTCAAATGGAATGAAAATACTGGACCCAACAGATTTCTTTGTCAAATGAATAAAAAATAACCCTTATGTTCATAGTAACCGACTACGCCAATCATCAGAAAAATATTTAGAATTGCATGATGAAATAATTTATGACAAAATGTACAGCCAAAAGTGACGCTTTCACTTTTTTCCAGTAATGAAACTATATATTAGCCATATACGGGATAAAGTAAATAACTAAATATCTCGATTTATAATCTTTTCAGGTTTTTCGTGGGTGTTCGTATAAGTGTTCAAGAAACACTTTAAAGCAGTAATTCATTGTATAAAATATTACGTGTGTGACAGTATCAACTTGGTAGGTTTAAATCATTAACGAACGAGTACTGCTTAACTCTCATCATCCGTCAGGAATTTCATCATAAGGAACATTGTCTAATGATTGCCGCAGAATATCTCGTTGTTACTGTATCACTGTGAGTACATTTATATGCCAGTTGTCAAGTCATCAAAAATTCAGAATGTTGAGTATGGTAGGCACATTTATGTGCAACATACTTGAGTATACATGAGTGAATTAAAATATGATATGCCGAATGTGCGCGTTATTTCTTCACTACCGGCAAACTGTCTCAATTTAATGGGCAATATTCTTCTAGGATTTCTGCTGAGTAAGTGACAGAAAATATTTTCTTTCTCATTACGTCGGTGTAAAATTTGACATTTCATTTACTATTATTATTATTATAATAGAAAGGTTACTCGTAATGATGCTGTTGATATATATGTAATTACTTGGCTAAGGCTAAACTATGATGCTACACGACTCTGTCTCATTCATGTGGTAAAGATAAAAATGTGAAAATATTATCCACAATGGTGGTGGGGTACCATGAACCAGTAAAGAATCGTGTGGGTTCCTAAACTCTTCCCTAACTTTTCCATTTGTTTGTTATTTTTCAAATGTTTCAAGCATTTAGATTTTTACGAACCATGACCATGAAAAAAATGGTAAGTTGGCATTCGAAAATGCTGGGTTAAATTAAATGGCAGACAGATTCTGAATTGGATCTCTTCCTTCTTCAATTCCGTTTCACATTATATACAAGGGGAACCCTGTGACTGTTCAATTAACTTGAGATGAACATTCTTTGATCCATTTTCCTTAATCGTAATAACTTATTTAATATGTTGTCATGTTGGTGTGAGATAAACAGTTACGAGGAGCGCCTTGGTAGTTTGAAGCAAAATGTTGTCATGAAATAAATAGCATGGTTTCAATTCGAATGCAAGCCTTGACACATAAATCCTGCGTGCCACATCACAACACACTGTTATAGAAGATTATATTGCAATTCAGAAGATTTGATTTACTATACTATCACGTAGGTTTTTATTGTTCACTCGCATCAGATTTATTATGCAAATTATTATTGTAATAAAAATATTCATGTTTGTCGCGCTTGACTGCTTCATTGCAAATAAATACTATGTATTTACACAAATGGAAAGTTTCATACAAAAGTCCAGTTTTCAAATATTTCCAGTAAAAACATTATGCATACCTTATGACTATTATTTACAGCTTGATCAAAAGTTAACTTTTCATATTAATAATGAAATCTACTCTATTTGTGAGTTACATGTATTTACCCATGCACTCTCACTCTTAAATCCAGACTACATCATGAAATGTGTACTTTATGTGTCATGGATGTACGCTGTGTTAAAATATCTACAAAAGATGAAATTGAATTCATGCAGAGCTAAAAATCAAAAGTTGTTGATCATGTTCATAAGCATATTATTTTTATGACATACATAATGTCATTAATGATGACGACTATGATTTACGTTCATAGGTAGTTAACTAGTTACAGATATTATGAATGTTTGTGGATTATGAAACGGATTGAATTTCATGCTAGAAAGTGATGAATGCGTGTCTGCAGAAAGAGCAACGGACGTCACGTCAGGCAAGCCTGGGTTGGATCCTTTTTGTTATGATTATTTTTTCTATATAATTCTAAAAATATGCGCTACTTAACAATTACGGGATATTATTGCATTCCAAGCTGTACTAGGAACTATCCTGGAACAATACCTTTAAAAAGTAAACTGCTTTTCGAATACTGTGTAAATCTTTGACTTATGACAGTTTATGTATGATTTTGATATATGTCAGACCATTGATCATGCCTAACGGAAGCAAACCAGGGAACCACGCATACTTGTATGTTTTCTATTCAAAGTACCGTTTACGTGTACCGACTTAATAGATGGTTTAAAAGACAAAATATGATGGCTTCCTGGATGATGTATTGTTGAATAAGTAGAAAAATGACGGTCGGTATAAGGAAACAAAAAGTGGAATTTACAGAGTCCATCTCAATTAACTGTGTAAATTCGATGGAGATGGTGACACATTTTTGCGTGAAAACTAATATTTGCAAATGTTGAATATTTTTTATCTTAAATAGCCAAGATTTGTAAAATCTTACCTAAAATATTGCTTCAGTTTCACCTAGTAATCCATAAAATCACAATGTGAATTAGTTTTGATGGCCGGTCTTATAACTTATGACACACGTTTCCACTATTGTCAGCTCATAATTCTGGATTTTAAAATAACAGTATATGAAAAATTTGAACTTTCATCACTCTGTAAGAAGTATACTTGCACTAAAACTGCTGAACTCATGTTATGACTGTTACACACAAATGCAATTCCTCTTACTAGCGGTTTCTAGTTTTACATACTTTGCACAAGCCATATACATGGTATGAAGAATAGTGAAGAATTAGTTAAATGCGATGTTGCACTGACTGAAAGAACAACGACAGTAAAATGATGGGAAATGCTTAAATGTTAACCCAAAAGAAAAACAAATGCATTATCATCTAGATATGTACCTTTAATTACATGGTCAAACCTATACGTTAAATGTGACGGATGATAAATCATTGACTGATAACAAATATACCTCGGTAAAGTTCAATAGTCATTTAAAACAAAAGCACATCTCTCTGATGATGACTGAGATAACATTACCAAGATAAACATGCTCTTCTAAAGTAACTAATTTGTATTGTTCAGTTCATAGCTAATAATTGAAACCATTCAATCACGTAGCCGAGTTACCAGTTAAGATATGATAAGTGCTATAATTACTTAAATAAATTATATAATTTTTCCATATGTCATAATGCAATTTCGAAATTACAGCGGCTTGTAATCACTATAAACATAAAAGTTGATTTCGAAATCGTTGCTACTCTTCCAAATATAACAATTTCAAATTACCTTCAGATTTATTCATGGAAACTAGTCAGATGCCCGGAAGGTGTGAGAAACAGACATGCAAACTTTCTAATCATGTATCATCATCGGCATGCTCGGTTACTTAAATATACGCTTCTACTCTGATCGATAACCATCATGAAGTTCACTTTACTTGCGGTTCCTACGTATTTTGCATAACCAAAATTTATCTACATAGGCATGCAAATGCAAATACCTATGTAGTATCTCTACAATATAGATTAATGTTTGTTTGGAAGCAATATATTGCTGCTCACAAGCTTCAAATGTAGTCATCTCTGAATAGACAGCTTACAATCGAAACGAATGAATACCTAGTAATGGAACAGCCGTTGTTTGTTCAATCATTTATGAGTAATTAACTAAACTAATGCAGTTTGCTCGCTCCATCATCACAGAAAACTATTTTTTTATTGTTTTACTTTACGAACTAAAATACTCAATACTATGAAAATCAGCACATGCTGTCATCGTACTACTCTCTGTCTACCAAATGTCTATAAATATCAATACAGCAAACGGGATAACATTCGTATATAAACAAGCACCGAAACAAAGGCAGGAAAATGATGCACAGAAGATGTCATGCGAAATATTCACCTTCACACAAGGTGCGTGTGTGCCTCTTCAAGTTAAAGCTTTTTTATAATACCGCCATTAAATAATGAAATAAAATTTAAAAATAAAAGTTATAATTACCATGTTTTTTAGACGGGCATGAGTGTGGACGCGGAAAAGAATTCCATTTTCTGCGCCGAAGGAATCAACGATCACGTTTACACTACATTGCACACTGCACAACCTTTCCTGGAACAATAGTATATTGCATTCGAGAAAGCTACTTTTTTTCTAAAAGAAATGCTTGGAATCATGTCATTTCATTCAAACTCAAGTGACAAATGACAGGAGATGCTTGAGGTGAGAACAAAATTTTCCAAGGTGAGAATCCATCATACTTACATACCAACCAAAGCACTATTTTTTTCTTATCATGCGCAATTGTCCAGTTATCAATCGGAATGAAAAAAATGAGTTAAATTTGTGTCCAGACACGGATTGTAAGAGTAGGTGGTATGAGATTATAAGATGCCCTACTTACTCAAAGATACGAATATCTCTCGGAATTGATTCCTTTTTTTATTCTTTTTCATTTTCCTCATTATTGGAAAATGGTCACTTCCTTTGCCCCTGATTTTTTCTTAATGAATCCCATCTCACGTTTCATAAAGCCTAAAGACTGTCATCCACACAGCACAAAGATAATATGACCAGTGAACGAACGCAGGTCCGCTTTACATGTGCTCTATTCAATTACGCTGCTGAGGACTAGGAAATTAACTAATGCTGCATATATGGAGCGTATATTTATATACGTACACACACAGCCAGTATTTTGGTCAGTTGTCGGCAGACACGCCAAGTAAATCAGCTTGTTATTGCTCTAACTATTTATTACTGAATGACAAAGTAACTGAGTCACTCTTTTAGTCAGCCATTCAGTTTAACAAAAAGATATAATAAGCTCAATAAAATTTAATCCATTCCGTTTTTTATTTTTCTTGTTGTGTGCGTATGCATAATGCATGCATGAAAATTAGTCTATAATATTATATTATTAATACTAGTGCTGGTAATAATAACAATATTAATGGTGTCGTGCGGACGTGTGGTATATGGAATACAAGAATGTCTGTATTTGTCATTGATGTGTATGTCTTCATATATGAATCTATTCAGAATTTTTTTTAGGTATGCATGTAATATGAATGCATTTATGTCTACATTATATGCCTAGAGCAGTCAAAGGTTTCAAAAGATTGACTTCGGAAGATGATAAGGAAGAAAAGGGATATGAGTAATACGTACTCTGTACATTTTTTCAAGCATACTTATTAATATACGTCACACGCTATAACAGTTACAGAGTATATATGAAACGCTACCAAAAAAGAAGCATTTCGTACTAGAGGAGCAAATTGAAAAAAATAATGCAAATACACGATATGGTTAGCAGAAACTTTATACTCGGGTTATAATTTACCCGCGATGTAAAATGATTACTATTTGCAGACGTGACTTTTACATTGCCAGTTTTTAACAGAGTGCATAGTAGGAAGAAATATATAAAAAGAGTCTCTTCTCAACTCTTTAAGTTGGAGTTACTCACAAGTACAATAAGCATGATTCTTTTGGTGGCGATAGCGATATCTTGAATGGGCGCTGATGACTAATTAGTCCATGGAAAATGAAAACTCATACGTGGAAGATGAAGCGGTATATAACAGCTTTTATGATTACTTGGTTTCTTGATTTCAAGCTTGTAATGCTGCTGCTTAATGCATATATATTTAAGTATAATGGAACCTTTTTTTCTTAATTGCAACTTGCTGCAATGAAAATTGTTGTGACAATTGCATAATAATAATATGTAGTAGAGAAAAAATCAGGTTTGTTTTCAATACGTTTTGCTTCGTCGTTCCAGTTGTTTTCATGTTCATTAAATACTAGGAAAAGCAGTTAAAAATAGCAGCAAACATTGACGATTATCTCCAAATGACAGTTACAAATTTATCACACTGCCTATAATATGTTGTATGTATGTATGTCTTCAAGAATTGTCGGCAAGGAGAGTAGCGTAAAGTGTTATTTTCCAATCTTTTATAAAGTATCAAGATGTTGCTGCATTAGTAAATGGCGACATAACAACCAACAACGTCGAACACAAAAAATGACGAGATCAATTAAAAATTAAAAGGCAGATGAACTTTTAACCTTCCTTTTGTCATCATGGACATATGAACATGTGTGTAAAAGTATGAAATAGCATTTCATGGAAGTTGGAGCCATTCTAGTCAGTCGTAAATATTGCAATGCATAGCATGACTTTGTTGATGTAAGCAAATGATGACTAAAGTGACCGGCATGGATGTTTTAGTAAGATTTCATGGTATTTAAGAAAATTAAGATGAAATAATGCGTTTCAAGAAAAATTTTCAATAACATACAATGTCATTTCATACTTGAAAATCATAAAAATCAACAGATTGAAATAGTTTACCAGGATGAATTTATTTTAGGTACAAAAATCATTTTGCATGCTAGAAACTTTTAGACCATTTGTAAATGACTGGTTTTCCCTGAATATTTTCAGTTCACTGATAAGGAGTCATTTCATCGGATTGCCTTTCTTCACATAACCATTAAACATATACGCTCGCTTGCTTGCTGTCGAACATTTAAATATGTAAATTAATATATTTCATTTCAATGCATTGGTTTCGAGGATACAGCGTTTCTTCTAGAAAACAAGACAGAATGAAAAAAAAATGCATTTTGCATAGTTATCAATTAGTTATGCAGTTAGTTATTTATGCATAAAGTGTCCATGAATATGTAAATCCAGGGACCAAAATGCCATGGGAATTTCCACTACTGCCGCGCCGCTAGTGAAAAGACGAGCATTTTAGTGAGCTTGTTGAGAGGTAAGCACATCTCTCGTCTTCACTTTTCTTGAATGCAACCAAAACCGAAGTCTATTTTAGCATTACTCGACGAGTTTCAACTAACTTCTTACTTAATTTACGTGCATTACATTTGAACATTTAATTAACGACATAACTATTGACCTTTGCGAATAATTGGGACAGTTCCGGTCGCCAGCTACAAACAATTAGAATTAATAATCGAAAGTGAGTACGGAAGAATACTAAAGTTATTATTGGCTGAGCGTGTGCTGCCGTTTGAAGTTGTAAGTGAAGAATAATTACTTGTTATTAATTAGTTGGGAATTGGTAATTGATTGTTGTTACAGATCGCTTTGTAGTTAATCATTTTCGCTTTGGTTCTTTTTACTAAATTGTTTGTATTGTTGTAGGGTGCCGTTTTTTTAACGAAGGGAGAGCGAGAAGGAATCTGGAGAGGGTGTGTTGACAATCAAACTTTTTCGGTAATTAAAAGTCCAGTGGTGGTGGATCATAATTTGTCAACGCCAATAAACTGTTTTTATCATCGTCTGCATTGCCGTGTGCGACAATAAAGTGGATTTTTAATTGAGAGGTAGGTTCGTTGATATTAATTTAGTACTGATTATGTTATCATCAATAAACTGAAATATTTATTGTCGGTGATTTATTTTATATTTAGAAGAATCTTTAATTAGAATATTGTTTTCCTTTCTTTTGTTACTGTCTGGTTTTTGAAGGTAAAGAATTTGGTCCGAAGGTGTGGGCTGTTTAGGTTCAAGATGCGGTTCTACGGTAATTGGAAGGATAATGAGAATTTGAGGAAGGTGGTTCCTTTAAGTAACTTGACCGATGATGATGAAGCAAATCAAGATGATGAAGCAAATCAAGATGGTGAAAATGAGACAGAGCCAGAGGTTGACCTAGATGACTACGCGTATGGACCAACGTGTCCAAAAACATTTGACGAGATCATTAAGGAGCTTGTGTCCATGCCCAAGTTCCAGGAAGTAACTAAGGAGGAGATTGAGCAGACAAGGAAGGAAATTCAGGAGGGAAAATTTCCTAGTATGGATGAATTGTTAGTTAAAGTTCATGAGCGACTTTCTAAGATGGCGCAGCCTGGAATTGTTTTGGATGAGTTTTGGATAAATGGTGAGTCTCCAGATGAGGTCGAAAAGAATTCCAACGGTACTAATCCATTAGAATCTAATAGTTGGGAGGATAATAAGGATTTGATGGATGATATGAATATGGATTTACTGATTCGTTGTAACAATTTGCAATGGGGCAAGCAACCTCAGCCCCCAATAAACCCCGAAGTTGAGTTTTGTACTATAATGAACGCAATACAGCAGTTAGATGAGGAAATTGAAGATGAAGAAGACGAATAGAAATAGAAAATTGCCACTTATTACAAGTAACGACCGTACTTTCTTTTCATCCTGTTTATATCATTAAAAAAGTAAAACTTAATTACAAATTCTCCAAAAATTTGTAACAGGAGCAATTGTATATAGTAAATGTCGACCTTTGATAAAGAAAAGCGGAAATCAAAAGTAATTATATCCTATTCAACCAATATTTACCCCTCTTTGTTATGTGTACTTACGTATCTCCGCATCGCATTACGAAGCAGTTGAAACTTTTATGCGTGATTCATGTTGATTTACCGTGTTAGTTAGTTATATATACCTACATACAATGATATAACTTTTAAATGACTTAGATTATAATTATGACAATAAGCATGAGAAGTTCAAATATTGAGATATTAAATGACTACTGAAAGTAAACATGTTATTGAGTACTTTAAAGCTACAATTTAAAAAAATTAATTCCGATAAAACATAAGATATTATTACATAGCCTTTAAATAACAAACGTCGAATTCTCTATCCAGGTCTTTTAATTGCTGACGTAGATTATATTCGTAGGTAGTTATCTTGCAGCTTCAGTTTACATGGTATTTTTACTGCACTCATTACCACATGTGACTATGTGAGTTATGTTATATACGTATTCATTATTATAACGTGTGTCATTTTTTTAAATGCAAGTTATATTCATTCCACTTTTTGTCGTTATCTTTTTCGTGGTCATTGTGCTGATGAGTGTGTACTCTTTACTCTGTGTGTAGACTACTGAGGAAATGCTTAAAAATATATTTGTTGAACCTCAATCAGTAAAAGAGTAAATATTATGACGAGACATTTATATCTATTGTTCGTGGAATAACCACAATCCTGGATTGATATTGACAATTGCTAATTATTTTCTGTTTATAACATGTCCATCTAAAGAAACCTCATTGTTCCTGTTTTGTAGTAAATAGATCCCAGTGACTAGTTTAGAATAAATATATAGAGTAAAATGAAAAGTCTTTTCATGACATTTTTTTATCAGCCTTTAAATATTATGTACAGATTATCATTAAAAAATAATACATTGTAAATAAAGTAGTTTAAAGATAAATATTATGGAATATTTGTATATCGAAACGTTATGTATGGTTTATTCATTGTACGTGGCTGAATAAAGGTAACACTATGCTCTTGAAATTAAAAGGCTCCAGTAACGGTTTTTTAAATTAAAAGGTGTTGGCATTACCACTACGTATCCAACATTACCCAACTGGAATGGAAAAGCATGTATGCAGCAACCGGCATTCACTCACTCAACCTTTTATAAAATATGCATTCATTTCATACCGTATATAAAGCTAGATCGGTTATTAGTTCATTTGTTGTGTGTGGAACAGAGAGTCGGGAATATTCGGGATTTCCATTTAAAGTATATCTATGGAATTATTTCATTGCCAAACAGGGACTACGCACTAAAACATTGTGTGCTCTAAGCAAACATTTCATATATAAGTATATGGCCATAGTAACTCTGGTTATAAAAAATGTATAAAAAATATAGCATAATACATATATTTATAGGATTTGGTTAGTTAGTTTTTGGACTGGAGAACACTTCTTGGGAAGCGATCCAGAGCTCCGTTGTTCATCCAGGGCGTGCAAAGTTTATTAATTTGGAACAAGTTTGGGTTCTAGAAAGGTTTCATATTCCTGTAAATAAGCTACATAGACTCTGGTAATTGCACTGTTGTTCTAGTAGACTGGAAAAAATCATGGCAGCCACAGTAAAGATACTGCATCACCAACTATGTATTAGGTATTAACTAAGGAGTGTGGAAAGCTCTGAAATTTCATATTCGGAAGGAATAATGCAGTGGTTCCCTTTCTTTAATTGAATTGATGGTTCGTGTTGTGGATGCACTTTCTCAGCTTTTTTGCAATCATCTTTTTTTCTTCCTCTGATATGATTTCCACACTATGACCTTTAACTTTAAATTTAATCAGGCATGGAAAAGTTGGTCGCGTTTATCTTTATTACATCCATCATTACACGGTATCTCGTATGTGCCAAGGTTTATAAATCATGAACATGGTTTTTTCAATACACATGGAAAATGGATGCACAATGCATGTATATGTGATTTGGCTGTTATAGATAAAGTATATACGTTAAAGATGAAAAAGTCAGTACAATAATGGCATATAAAAATGATGATAACGCTTGGCTTTTCAGGGAAAACCTTTTCATAAAAATCAGTTCCTATTCTTCAGCATTAACTTTGTTGAGGCAAGTATGACATGGTAATCATTTCGCTTTCTGCCTGATCATGTAACATAATTATTATAGAAGGAAGCGTAAAGGGGAAATTGAGAAATTTGCAGAGTTAGCATTTACAGCTCTGCAAAACTATTTATGCTACAGAATGAAGTTATGCACTGTGTGTGGGTAGGCAATACATTTGAATGGGAACAAGGAAAAAAATGAAAGTTAAATGTTTCAACTGATCTACATAATCAACTAACTTTAATAGCTAGAAATTTTCAATGTCATTTACGCCAACAAAAAATGATGATTATTGCTGCCTTGCTGTGTGCTGCTCTGCTGCCATTCATGCTGTTAAAATTTTTAGCAGTGGAAGCGTGGAGTGCATTTTTATGTGGAGCTTTCGTATTCCGCTGCTGAAAGTTGTAACGGAAACCGAGCCGAGTCCGTTTTTTTGTGTGTGGGTACCACATCGTTATAGTTATAAGGCTGGTTTTAAACATGAATCCCAGCCCTCTCCACGCTCGTGCTCAGTGAAACCAGGTGGGACCATCTGCAATTCAAGCATTTTATATGTATCAAGTGTGAGGGTCTTCAAGTAAAAGTTGGTTGGTATATCCGCCAAGATATTGGGATTGTGTGTAGTTTCTCTCAAGCAATCTTGTCAAGACAGAGACCTCAAGCTTTCCCAACTTATAGAAATAAACAAACAAAACCTAGTGGTAGCTTTCGTATCATGAAATAATTTACTCTGCAGGACGCAAAAATAATGAAACTATTTTCAATTAATTAATTCCTTCATTACCTATATATAGAGCTTGTTTAATTTTGCATTTTAATATTTAAACAGTATTAATTTATATTTTTGGGGAAGGATAATGGCCAATGTTACAAACTATCCAACATAAATGAAAATTCTTATATTATTACTTAGAAATGGCCCGAGTACGGTTAGCATTATATTTAGGTGCATATCTAAAAATATCTTTGTTTTTACTAAATAACTTCCCGGCCCGGCCAGTTTGGTTAGGTTGGTGCTTTAACTTTATCTTCCCATTCCAACAAACTATTGTCATTAACTAATACGCTGCGATTATTATTGTACGTATTTACCCCTGCTGACTTTTAGAATGTTCCCTGGATACCCAAATAGTTAGTTTGATTGTTATTGGAGGATAGTAGGATACGAGGTTAGTAGGATATAGTTATCATGCATCAATTGGCACATTAAAAGCCAGCTCAGGTTTTTGACATTTTGTCACCTAAATGACAAATAGGATCCATTTAAATTAGTAAAAACATGCCCTAGCATAGTATTTAAAACCCATATTTAAATGCTAACATGCAATTCATCAATAATATACTTAATTTCAATCGTTTGAAAAAATGATCAATAATTATTTGGGATTTGGTGCTGTGGAGTAAAGGAAGGCGGAGGCCGGGGACGATAGATAAACATTCTTTTGGACTTTCTGCACTACTCAGATTACTGTGTGGGCCACTAAGGCTGCAACACAGCAGTTAGAGGACGTGAGGAGCAGTGAAGCAACAATTCATTTCTTTCAGTGTTTCCTAATTAACTTACTAAATCATTAATCAGTGTTGCATTCCTTTCTATTCCGCTGTACTTAAACCTTTCACAAAGATAACTGTATCTAGTCACTACTCACACGTAAACCATACAGCTTTCCCGACACACATCATCAACCTAAATTATATATCTACATTTATTTTTCTAAGAGGAGTGTTCTGAATGTGTTAACTGAATAGTTAATTGATTTCAACAGGACGTCAGCGTAATCTCAGAGTGTATTTTATTGTCAGTTAACTAATTGTAGAGAATGTGGTTGGTAGGGTGTTAAAAGGTGGAGTCTGAACGTTACTGTGATTTCGATTTAAACTTGTAACATATATTATGTGATTATATCTATTTTTAAACTATGAAGAATGAATGATTAACGAGAGGAATTTTTAATTGAAGATGTGAAACACGTGCTGTAAATGCGTAAATTATGTGCCAAGGTTAAAGATTTTTCTTTCACGGTTGTTTGCTAGTTGTCTAGTCACTAGTTAAGTCGGTGTCAGTGTCGACCATTATGTATCTATAAATAGAATAGTGTTTAGAAGAGGTTCGCGGTGTTATCTTGGAATAAATTGTTGGTAGTTTAGAAAAAAGGAACATTTCTCGGTTATTTTGTGGAAATGCTACTATATCGATAAGTGATTCATTCAAGGTGGAACTGCAAACTTGTGGTAGAAATGGATGAAGAAACGGTTTTCTAAGTGGACCTTCTGAGATAACTGTGTAGTTATCTAAAGATGGCTTCGAGTTCAACGGCTGATAGGACTATGAACAAAGTGGCACTTTGTTCTGCCATCTTTGCTGGATTTGCCTATGTTGGGTATTCTGTAGTTAGAACTGCGTTTCAAAGGCGTCGAAAAGAAGCTGATGGTAAGTTTCAGATCAGTATCGGGCGTTACAAACCGTCTTTTATGTATATTTTATGGGGCTCTAATCCAAGTATATTTTTGTAACTTTCAGTGAGCTATCCTGAGGGCGAGGCGAGGCTATATTTTAGAAGATTGTCACAAACAACCCAAACAGATGCACTACTAGGTAACCTCGATGTCTCAAACTCTGGGCGCATTATTCTCAGACCTTTGTCTGTTCAGGAAAGGATTCGGGAGTTGAACTTCCGGGCTCGACACTTTGCAGACACCATGCTTGCAATACAAGGAAACGGTGGACCTGTGGGTCGTCATACGTCGCACCCAATGGGGCCACGTAGTCTTCAGGTAACAACTACCTACATTTTAGTTTTTTATAATATTTATCATGTCAGCAGTCACAAATATTATTTGTCTATTACCATAGTGTTCACCATGGAGTTCTCCACGTATTCTCAGTCCTGTTGACATTCGTCACTTCATCGCGAGCAGATCATCAGATAATTTGTCCTTGGTCCCTGTTGACAGTGGATCTCCAGTTAGAAGACGCTGGTCCCGAAAGTCCCTTGCTCGAAAAAGTCCAGATGCTGGTTTGGCTAGTGATGAGCCACCTAGAGAAAATGACAAAGCAATTCAAGACATTAGTGACGAATTGAAAGAGAAATTAGAATCATTGAGCCTTAAAGGACGGTAAGCTTCTTCCGTATTCTATTTTGATTACCTAGATGAAAAATTGTACATAGTTTCGAGTAATTCATTATACTTTACAATTTTGACTTCCAGGGCAATGGATTCCTACGAAGCAAAAACTCTTGTTGCCCTGTTGTACACATCTGACGAAGGAGTATTGGAACGCGCTTTGATAACACTTGCCAACCTTGCCACATTCGATGTAAATCAAAATAATCTCAGAGAAGCGGGTTGTCTCTCAAGACTGCAGAATTTGTTAACTCATCCAAAAAGTGAAATTCGATTAGCAACCATTCGTGCACTTGGAAACATGGCATTGAATGAACAAAATCAAAAGGAAATGAAGGTTAGCTATTTATTTTAAAGTTTCAGCAAACATATACCATAATTTTTTAACTGTTATGTATAAATATTTAATTGTCAATTTTTGATTTTCAGAATATGGTGCCCATGTTGTTGTCGTATATTGGAGATGTGTCTAAACATGCTGAAGAGCTTGTAGATGCTGTTCTCACAACCCTAGCAAACATAGCTGTACTTGCTGATTGGCATGACGAATTCTGTCCAGCTCTGCATACTTTATATTCCTTGATCGATCAACTTTCCCTTGCTATTCGATTGCAGTCATTAAAGCTTTTGGTCAACTTGTCAACTAATGAAGACATGGTTCCTAGTTTATTAGCTGCTCAGGTAAAAACAAATAGTTTGAGCTTGTAACTGCTATACTTTTTGCTAAAATTCACAGGTTATGATTTATTGACAAGTTATGATTTCTTTCTTCCAGGCCCCGAAACGATTGTTGTACCTGATGGATCTATCAGAAGAACGCGATGTTTTACTACGTCTAGTCACTTTATTGGCAAATCTAGCCTGCACAGCTACATTACATGAATTAAATCCCATTCTTGACCTACCTCCGGAGGATAAGGCGGCTGCTCCTGACACGATGTAAGTTTTGGTAACTGTGGTTCATATCTAAAAAAGATGAGATTTGCCAATTTATTTTATATTATATTTCTAATTGTTTAGGTATGCAGCAATTTTCGGAGTTAATGCAATTGACAGAGTAAAGGAGAAAGCAAAAACACTGATGAACAGACATTCCGATGAAGACGTCAGAGTACAGTCACGAAAATTGTTCAACGCACTGAAAAGTCAAACGACGCCAACATAAATGATTCAAAAAATAGCGTCTGGATAGGTATTCACACTAAAATTATTCGTGTTAAATTACGCAGGTTTTATGCATACCTCTAAACTTAAACTTCACCAATGCAACAGTTCACCGTTAATATGCATAAATGTTAGGAATATGAATGATCTTCGGATTGATCATACTTGCAGCTACCGCCGTTACTTTTTTACTGTTTTATCGCTAAGCTTAATCATTTCGGCAAACCTTAGTCGACGCGATGGGTCATAACTGTATTCGGAATTATAACGAAAACCTCGGAAGATTATTATTATTATCAGCGACAGGTATCTGTGCCTGGAGTTGTATGTAAACTGAAAGTATTGTTTGTCGTTTCACAAAAAAATCGCGGAAACGTGTTACTTACCAAAGTCCGTACTGCCTTTAAATTTTTACCAGTTGTTCAACAAGTTTTTTATTTTTTATGAAGTTGTTTTTTAAAATATATAGGTAACCGAGTTTTACATATTTCGCTTTATTTTTTATTTTGCAAGTGTTCCTTAATGTTGTAAACATTTTGTGATTATTGATAAAGTCATAGAGGGTAACTTTTCTGGTCAAGCTTTTATAAAGTTTCATTGTACACACAACAGACATACAAAAAATACGTACATTTTATGATATAGTATATATTTTATTGTTGGTGACAGGTATTAATTGCAATAAGAAGAAAGTCAAAATACAATTAATTACAAGATAAATATACATGCATACATCTTAAATGTATTGTTGGATTTTAAGCAAATTATGATTATGATCACTCCAATTTGGAGTATATGAAATGAAATATAAAATATATAACAGTCACTACGTGGTATTAAATTCAGATTTCATGAAAAAATATATGAAATATAAAATATGTAAACCTACATAAGAAAATCATTATTTACATGCACACGTACTTCAAATACCAGATCTGCACTTTAATCTCTTCTCTTGTTGCAATTATTCTATAAGTACTACTACTGTTTAGGATACAAATATATATTCCACAGATTATATATGTAAATAACCCAGTTCAATAAAGATTATCAGATCTATGAATTTATTCTGAGCTTGGAAACAGTGGATGTCTCCGCTGCAGTTTATTTCATTTTTTCGGTTGCTATCCAAACAGTGTCGCATATTTAACTATATCCACTACAGCAATGTGCAATAATTCAAAAACTATTAATGAAAAACAAGTTTGTCCAAGACTTCCCCTTTTGCTATATTCGTCAAAACGATAGGACGTATCCCGCAGAGACCGTTGAAACGTAAGAATAATCCATGAAATGCTATAAGTCTCCAGAAACATGAAATACATTAATTACATACCTTCTGACTTAATTGGAATGCATTTACTACATGAATGTTTAAGGAACGCCAATTCCTCGCGTTTTTAGTGATTTATTTTCTCATCATCCAACGCAATGGTAGAAGCTTGATGGACTAAATAGCAAAAGAACGTGGTACAATAACAAGCATAATATTTTACCTGGTAAGCACAAAACCCATTGTTACTATTCGTCACGATACAGAATTAGCCCCTCATGAACTCATTATCTCAATTACCTCATCTTTTTATGCACAGCATTATTTTTTCTGCATGGGATGCAATTTATGAAACTATTTTGGTGTCCATAAAATTAAAACCTCGACAGAGCTCAATAAGCAGAGCCTGCTTAATTAATCGTATTGTGTTTGAAACATCTCAATCAACGCCTCAAGACAAAAAAAACATGCACAGCAAAAAGAAAGGTGTGAATAGTAGTATACGATGGTATTGTGTTGGACACAGCATTTGTTGTGTGTTGAAATAATAATTAATAATAATTACAAAAAATATAGCAACAAATGAAGTCATTCCATTCTGACATTCGCAAACACCATGCAAACCGTTTGAAAAGCGTGTTTGATTGTTCAAGTAGATTGTTGATAAATCATGCATTCGAGCTTCTGCTGTAATTTGGCATGACATAATTCATGTCAGACCGTGTAAAATCGACATGGGGTGAATTGAATTCATGTTTTATCATCGGATTACCAGCAGCATCAACAACTCCAACAAAAACAACACCACCACCACCATGTTTATATTGTCATGTTTTGAATTATATATTGATTTAAAATGCTGATTTGCTGCAGTGGTAGAGTGGTGTGTGGTGATAGTCAAGTCAAGTGTCTGTCCATCCCTAATCCACCTCATAACATACCTGCATTAGCATCTACCTGCGTTTTTTTTTCAAAAGATTTCTCCTTCTTTGTAATTTGTTTCGCTTCTTTTGCTGGACGCGTTCCACTTAACAGGTGGTCGTCTATATCAAAATAATGTATGATGAATGTGCGATGAACATCATCGGCAGCGTTTTTGCTCTGTATATTTTTTTTATTGAAATGCATCTCAGTTGTGTCTCCGATGTAGCATGCTAATACAAAAGTGAAAATTTATGTAGAAGCTGTGCCAATATCAACCTTCTGTCTTGCAAACGCAATCTTTAAAAAAATAGTTTCAATCGATATAAAACGATGAATTTATCAAAGTCGACATGTAACATCTTTCGGGATCCAGCTTATAAAGCTAGTCCTTCAAACAGAAAGTCTTTTTAATGTGCCTTTTATTAGCTATATAATCTGGTTTTTAGTTACCTATATGGATATTCTAGTTTGGCTGTTGCATGCAAAGAAAATGTAGAATTTCACAAGAGAAAAAAATCAATACATGCGAATGCATTTTTTTTATCCAACTATAGGTATTCTATTATTATTACGTTTGTAACAAATGATAAGCTCTTGAGGTTGAATGGTGAGATAACAGGGATAAATCTGTTGATGATAGTGATGGGATGGCTCTTGTCAAGAGGAAAGATGTGGGCATTTTTGCTAAAGTAATATCTGTGGTCAAGAAGATGCAGCATAATGACTTTCATAAAACTCATCTTGATTAAACTGCCCGGTAGCATTTGCTTGCTGACTCATGTTGCTAGGAGCTCTCTGAATGTTATAGACAATAACATTTTATTTTATTCTATTGCACGCTCATTAAAACTAATTTTTGACAAGGGGCTACTGTATACTTTTCAAGATGTAGTACCCATAATCAATAATGAGAGAAACCTATACTTCTTATATGCACAAAATCTATTCGCAGTATCATTTTAACCGCATGGAACCCTACATTACAGTATAAATTTTAATTTTACCAAATGACCTAATGCTATTGAATTATAAGCCGATAAAGACAAGCATGCATGCAAACTTGTAATCTTTAGAATTATAGGCATTGCAGCTGCAGCAGCTGAAGATTTAATATTGAAAAAATGAAACATAAAAAATGAAAATTACGTCGTTTCTCAAAATGATATGCATTTCAAATAAGTACAGGGCTTAGTGTAGAAGTAATTCCTAGTATTTCCTTATGATAAACTCGTAATAATACAGAAAAAGTGCATTTTCTACCATTACCAGAGCATTTATCGGCAAAATGCTGTTAACGGGGCAAAGTGAGATTCGCCAGTTTTCTTGTACATCGTTATTTCTTGAAATGATATTAGAAGTTGAAAAGGGCGTAAAATACAATTAAAATCCCGGTTTCTTCCAAGTGTGGAGTATTACCGTTAACAAATACGTGTAGGAATGAAATTATCTTTCACCACGAAAATATCTCCCATTCTCTCATAATGTGAATGTGTGTGTGTGAATACAAATGTGGTGCAGGCTCTCAGACATTTTTACCGAACTACAGCAAAAAAACAAACTCAGGACAGTTAGAAAGGAAACCAATATGATTAGGACAGTTATAGGAAAGGTTGTTTGAAGTAAAGACCAAATTCGCAGAAAAAGGGGAGGAGTGAAGGCACATCCCAACAAGAAATGATTAGGCTGTTTCAATATTTTTTTTCACTTCTTCACATGCATCTTCACATTGCAATTAAAATATTCGAATGTAAACAATAAAATAGGTTTTCCTTAATGATTTTCATGCAATTGGCGTTTTTGTAATTTACTTGATGATGATTACAATGACTGTAAAGGAAGGCGAGGGAGAGGAGTAAAAAAACGAAGAAGAAGAAGACGAAGAAGGGTTGATATGTGTATGATAATTTACTTGACAAGATGCACAAATATGTACTCGTGTACAGAATTTAAGAAAAGAAGAGTGTGAGCATTTTTTTACAAGAAAATGTGAAGCTTTTGACGTTTGATTTCTTTAAGGTGAAATCATTAGACACAGCACGCTACAGGTCAGAGGCCAACAGCATGGAGATAGGAGCAGCATACAGTTTTTTACCCCTCTTGTGGTAGAAATAAGAATGCATTATAGCAGCGTTAACAATCCACTTTTATAAATAATAATAATATTGTGTACCATCTTCTTCTTTTCCTTGTCAGTTATATTTTTACACGTCACACGTTATGCCGATGTCTATCTAGTAATTAATCATAATCACGGTGACCGACGAAATATATTGTAAAAATCGCGTTGATCGCCGCTCTGTATGCATGTTGTGTTTGCAGTGTGCAACTTTTGTACTCATCATCACAGGTCATGTTATCGTGTATATGAAATGAATGAAACGCTTCATCGACATGCAAGTTGTAATATAAAACAGAGGAAAGATAAGAAAAAATCAGCGCAGCAGCATTTCTAAGAGGCTCGTCCCCTTTAATAGGTTTGTCATAACCAAAACAGTCATTCAATCAAATCAAACAAAAAAGTGATTTGTGAAGCGAGATGCTTAAATACCTAAATCAACAATTATTGTTTTTATAACCAATAGGAAGGCTAAATGATTCTTGGGCAAATAAATTCTGTGCTAGTTTTTTTCTCTCTATTGATTACTTCCATCTTTAAAGAAGCCTATCATAAAATGCACTCTAATAATGCCTAATGTTAGTTTACAACAGCAAAAAAGTGTTATATTAAAAAAAGTTATGAGCCAACCCCATAAAAATAAATTGAAATGGCGACTGTTTATTTTATTTATTTAATTATGCTATTTCTTTTAATGATTTGTTACATATAAAGAAGTACAGAGAATCCGTGTCAACTTTTCTCTGTATCTGTTGTACAGTTTTTAAATAAATCTACAGTAATTTTTTTGATGCGCTTTGTTTGAATCTTTATTAGATGGGCGGATATCGAGCCATTTTTTCGGCAATGCAAATACAAAGTTGGAAATAATGCTATAAAATTATGCTGATAATTTTTAAGTGAAAATTGTGACTATGCGTGGGTACAACTTTTGATTTGTTAATTAAGTTTGACTGGATTTGAGAAAAAAATATATACCGTCTGTTGGTTTTGATCAACATAATTAGTTTAGTTTTGGGTTAGGCGACTCATTACAGAAAAAAAAACGAATCTTTGATTTCAGGTGTGCATTATTATCAGTTCAGCGAGCATTAAACTTAACAAACGTAAGTGTATTCATAAAAATGCAAAGAGATTGAGATGCAACAATTGAATCCACAATTATGAAAAGTGCGATGGTCAACGGCATTCGTTTTAAGGCACTCTAGACACAATTCAAACACCCCTACTGGCTCCTGCGTGCTCCACCTGTCTAAATTTTTTTATGGCAGAAACGCGAAAAAGAAGTGGCCCTTGCCTTTGAATAATTTTAATGTATAAAAAATGTAATTCAGTAGTTTCATCCAATGGCAATAAAAATGAAGATGCAGTTAGTAGACTGCTTCTAGAATAACGAGCAGACCGTTTTCTTGTAGCAACTCATTTTTGCATGAAATACTGCTTAAAATGCTTTAGCAGAATAAAAATTGCCTGTAGCTTTCAAGCGAAAAAAAGAAGAAGATGCACATCTATCAGTTGACATGACAGTTTACATAAAAAATTCCACATTATTGCAAAAATACGATCACAAGAAGAAGATGCATTAAATATTAAATGTAACTAGCTAATATGACATGGCAACATTGCAAAAAAAATTGAAACAGTAGGGTGCAGCATCAGTAGTCACAATTGTTGTGGTAGCAACAGACCTATTTTTTCTTATAATTTTAACTTGCGTCTCTACTCCTCCTTAACCAAGGCACTATTTGCAATTACTTGTTTACTTGATTTCTTGACATAACATCAAAAAAAACTTTGGCAATTTTCAGCTTTCTGTGTGTATCCATATATTTACTGTCTTTCAGGGTGCATTCATTAACTTTTTGCCCTGATGATGATGCCACTTGTTTCTAACTTGGCTGGCAAAAATGCATAATAATCAGTAATGTTGTTTTGTGCGAGGATTGCGATAATAATAACTTTTGATTTTTTAAAAAGAATCAAAAATTTACAGAAAAAAATGTTGAAAACTTGCATGACATGCATTCAAAAAATATACCTATCCTCATATAAACGTCAGGTTGATCAACCCCAAATTAATATGTCTACATCTCCAAAAAATTGCTAAAAGCAAAAGCAAGAAAACAATTCTGTCAGCCATTTGTGAAAACTAGTAGCTTCATTGCTCTTGGTTAATTCTTTTTGGGGGTAAATGCATTTGCGCTTAATAGTATGTGAGATTAGCTATAAGATTATTCATGCGTTTTACGGAAGCCAAGAGTGGAAAAATTATTCATAATATGCTTCTAGTTTTGAGGAATCTGTCTTCAACACAAAAATGGTATAAATTTGAACAGTTGTAGTTCACAAAATGAAATGAATGATCATGATGATCACGATGAACTACAATAGTTGTTGTTTGTAACAGCAAATTAGGATTGCAAATGCCCACACGTATAAAATACATACATAGTATGTGGATGTGGAACTATTTTATTTCTTGAACAAAATTATGTGTATCGTTGCACCTTCTCGAACACAGAATTGTATTTATCTGTCTTTGTCTTGGTTTATGAGTGAAATTTTCGCCAAAGATAAGCATAACTTGTAGTAAAATGTAATAATAAATATTCATAGTATGCAGAAAAATTGTTCATAAGTATATCTTTTTTTAAAGAGTACACATTAGGAAAAAATTTTGCATAACTATAAAAATATTTTTCATTGTTCAAACATCATTCTCGTTTTCTGATTTTAAAAATGCATTAAAACAAAGGGAAAAAATGAAGGGGCTGGGACAACAAAGACAATGGAGACGAAACAAGACCAGTGCAAATAATAATATCCTCATCATCCTCATATGACCTATCCTCCTCCTCTCTCTTGAGATTTGTAAAGAAAGTGTTGGTAGGATTTTGTATGGATGAATCTTTTGTATGGCAATATTTTTTCTAAAATATTGCAATATCATCACGATCAGCAGCCACAGCACCACCGCACCGGCGTCCGCGTCCTCCTCCTCCTCATCATCATTGTCATTATTACATGTTGATTGTTTCTCAAAAGGCGAGTATGTATGGATGGTAGCGAAGTGAGTGAAATGCGTTGAGTGAGGTTGGGTTGTTATCATATCGCGATCGGGCTCAGGCTACTTACGTATTCCAACAGCTTGAAATAAATTACAGGGTTTTACAGAAGCCAGTCATTTTACAAGCATGAACGACGAAAATGTAGAATAATAATAATAATAACAATAATTCCGCAAGCCCCACATGAAAAATAAAGATATATACATATGCATAAGTAAAATTATCTTGCATTTTCATTGACTTCATTAGTAAATCATCGATGTAAAATGTATGTCTGTTTATGCATGTATTTCCTATATCTCCTCTTATTACTCCAATTACACGTTTTAGGGAACGAAAGGAGAAAGAAGGGAGTTGGGAAAAAAGTAGATAAACATACAGTTTGCCACTTGTTGCTCTGCATGTTCTGCGCGGTGTCTGTTTGTGCACCTTTAAGGAAGCACAAAAGACACTTATTTGCAACAAGTTATGCATAAGTAATACTTTTTTTGTGTGCAAATGAGCATAAAATCTGTAACAATATTTTGTTTAAGAAGTAATTTTTATTGAGACGCCAAACAACACACTGCCGCTGTGAAAATGATGATAGTTTACCCACCCAATAAAAAATCACAATCACATTTGTTTCATTGAATCTATGGCGACTTGCTGAATTTATTTGTATTCATCAGAATTCGGGATCGTATCTTTTTGCTTGGCTTGCAACATGTCAGTAGTGGAGTAAATTCCGAGGAATTAATTAATTTCATTGCTTTATATCTCATGGTTCTCACAGTGGAGACTGAGGCAGGGCAAAAACAACCTAAACAACTCACCTTTCCAAGATATTTTGTTCAATTCTTTCTGTATCATTTCTTTCGTAATTTTTAATAAAAAGGGTATCTTTTATTTTTCTGTTTCAGTTTTCCCCTTTTTAAATGCAAACTGGCAACATGAATATCTTGCCGTTAGACGCGAGTATGAAAAGGTGACTGTAAATAGCCAATAGCTAATTATTTATTTATTATGCATGTTGCAATATTGAATATGAAAAAAACAGTAAATCATGTAATCTTTTTAAGAAAAAGTAAGGAAATTGCCTTCATTAATCAAGAAGGAATCAGAGTTGAAATCATCAAAACATCAATCTGCATTAACAACCATTAATTTACTCTTCACTTAAAATTCAAAACACCTGTACTAGGTTTTGCAGCGTAATTTTTATTCTCATAGTTTAATTTTGATTATTCATGTAGTGTCATCCTGTATTGTCAATCAAACAAGTAATTCAACAGCCTTCGTGACAACGACATCAGCAGGAACGGTACAGTGCATGCAAAGCCTATATTGCGGCACTTTACTGCAGTTGAGAGAAAGCACACGTTATTGCTTGAGCATCGACTTTCGACTATTTATTTAAAACTTAAATGAAATGTTACTACCTATTTATTTGGCTACCTTTACCATTCACTTTTTTATTCGTTCGTGTCGCCAACACGTACGTGGTCTGTGTCCTCTGTACTTTATGAAAATGTTATCAAAATAACACCTTTTGTATTGTCATGTCACATCACAATTACTATCATCATCATCAATATAACTAGTAGAAGAAGTAGCCATTAACAAGTTGGACTGCAACAGTAGTAGTAATCATGGCACCCATCCAACCATTTTTTACCCAGATAGATTTATTGCATTAATCGGGGCGATTCGAGCTGTAGAAATTGAACAAAATAAAATAACACTTGCCCAAAAAGAAATATGAAGATAAATGATCAAAAAGAAAAATGAATGATTTGGATTTTAAAAATTAGATAATTTCTCCTTTCGGTTATGTTTTAGATAACTTTTTTTTATTCATGATAATATTTATGGACTTTGGTTTGCCCAAGAGAACCTTTATGCCACCCGGACTCATCTAATTCGCCACGCTTTTGTATACAGCGTGACAATTCATTATTTGTGCATGCCATCCACACAGTTTCCTATCACATCCCTTCGTGATTTGGCAAGCTATATAGTTTGGACTTGCAAAATGGTTTTGTCTCTATCGCCGAAGGTATTTTCCCTTTCATTTTTTTGGTCGCCAATGAAAACACAATCAGTTTCGGAGGAGCAACAAGAGAGACATGATAACATACACCGCAGCAGCAGTACAAAAAACATTTGCGGTAGCAACTTGACGGTTAGACATTATTATATTAATGCATATAATGGCTAACAATAGGACGGGTCCTCTACTCTAATCACGCACAAAAATGTGACTTTTTTACACAATAAGAAGAACAATCTTGTATAAAGTACTTATAGATGTACATGCCCGCTAACAACAAGAGTAAGAATATATTTAACATCTCTGTCTTTCTTTTCTTTTATCTTTATTGAACGCCAAAAAATGATAATTAACAACGTGAGTTTGTTTCATTTTTATCTCCCTAATGTGTCAAACTTATCAGTTCTCCACGTAACGCTCATGAATACATCATTAATATGTACATGGCTTCCCTCTCTATATAGTGAACCGTATAATTACATATTGATATAAGTACACAATAAAAATCGTAATATTAATTATAATGATTTTTCGATCAAACAATTGCAATGCCTTGAGGTGATTTTTTAAAGAAAATGGTAGCCAGCATATGAACAAGAGTGTTAAAAAATCTTGTACTGCTTCTGAAGCCATGATAAAAAGCAAATGAGCCAGAAAGAAGAATTCCTTCAAAAAATCTATTTCAGTATTCTGCAATTTGTGCAGGGCAGAATCCCTGCAAATTGAGGATTCAGTGATAACTCGATAAAAAATTGTTACACCATCGTAAATGGCATGAGACAATGGAAAGGAACGGCGAATAAAAAGGCAAATAAAATTGAAGATGATGCATAATATAAATATAAAAATAATATTATGGATTTATGTACATGTTCTTGTGCCAGGTGCAAATATTGTTGGAGTGAGTGATAAGAGTAAAACTGCATCACAAATCTTTTGTGCATGGTGGTTAGTAGTGGATATAGTTAAAGATGAGGATGATCACCATCAGTCGTTTTTATTGTTTTTTAATCGTTTCGCTGAGCGATGTTGTTTGGGTGGGACAGAGAGCTTGAAAGGAGGGTTGGTCAGTTCACAACCCCATCTCCTCCTGCCTTCTTCACTCGTTTCAAGTATAATATAGAGACACGTACGTGCATTTTGAATTATTATGTTGAAATTAGGAACTAAATGCCTCCTGAATACTGATTAAGTAAAAATGGCCGCGCGTCTAAAAAGAGTTAAACAGAATATAAGCGCAGTGATGGTAAACAGATAGAGAGAGAGAAATTATTTAAGAAATTCAAAATAAATATTGAATGTCAGAATATTTGGAAACATGCAATCATCCTATCTATATGGATTTTATGAGGATCATTATTTTACAATAAGCAATATTTATGAGATGAATTTTTGGGCTAATCTTGGTGAATTTTTTGAGATGTACTGCTTTTTTAAATTATTTACTGTTGCAATCCTCATTGCTCCGTGGGTTGCACAAGTGACCAGCAAAATTAATATCTTTCCGTCGATTTTTATCGTCATTTTTTGCCGATTTTTTTTGCGAAAGAATAAGTTGATCTGTCATTTTCTTATTACAAGCATCTCCTCTCATGTGCAATAATAAAATAGAAATAAGGGTGGTCTGAAAGTGAGCACACATGGCCGGCCGTATTTACAGTTTACAAATATATGAGTGCACATTTATAAAAAATTGCACGATAAATTTACGTGGTTAATACTTTTTTGGCAAAGAAATCAAAGGGCATCATTTTCGGACAGATTTTCTCAAAAAAATTATTCATTACGTAATCCACAGAACTGGTTCGGGGGATGGACGTTTTTGTTATTTCTTAAATGGTAGTAGTTATAGTAGCATTGCTTGTCCTTATTTTTATATATTTTAGTTCAACATGAAATAAATGAATACCTACAAGGTAGAAAAAAACGAATGCAGTTTTGCCACCATTCTAATAAATTAAACATGACATGAAATGAATTCTGCTGACTGCTTTACCATTTTTTTCTAAACATTTTTTTATCAATTTCAAGTAAATATTTCTTGGAATTTGTTGCAAAAATATAGAGTATTTTCTTAAATCATATCCTCTAGCTGAATCCTCTGAACTTACCATAGTAATTTTTATGTGAGTTTAGTTTATGTATGTGCGAAATAATTATAATTATAAAGTTGAAGCGCGCTCTCAAAATGTTGAAAGGTTGAGCACTGCAGCCACGGATTCATCACACCTTTACATTTACATTAAACACGGTTCACTGACAATTAAAAGCATAATACATATTATCTGATGATAAAATATTTACATTTCTCTGGAGAAATGCAAGGTTCAGTTCAGTTCAAATACTTGATCTGACTCATCATTCCGCATATATTATGTGTATTTTTTGCAACTTCATTCTTTATTAGCTTTCTCGCATTTTTTGGTGAAAAACAGTGTTTGCAGTTGTTAAGTCCATCTCATTACCTTTACCCTTACACGTTTACATCCGTACTGTCAGTGTCATTATCCCAATTTTATGACGTGATAATAGGTAGTTTGGATACGCGTAATGTTATGAAACATTCAAAGAAATGTTTTCGTGTGCCACTTTTGTGTATGCCGTTTCGTCTACCAAAAAGCAATCTTATTAAGTTTGATAATGTTATTGCATTTGCATAAGAAATTAATTTTATGGCTAATGTACAATAAACTACACAGAACAAACAATATTTTTTTGCCAAACTTGTGGATATCTTTCATGTTTCAACTCTCCAAGCATTTATTTATCCTGCCAATCCCACCATGCCTGTCGGAGAGAACAGACTTGTTAACTATTTGTTTCAGAAAGTGATGAATTTTTTAATGAAAATGAGCAATTGACAGTGCTTTTTCTACAGGACAAGTTTTTTTTGTATCTCTACCTTTTCAAGTTGGCATGTTTGTTTGTATGCATTGCACCGTCCATGCACAATTAAAAAAAGGAGACAATAATGCTATCATCATCAATACAAATTAACGAACCCTACTCCACATGAAATACTTTACTTTACATGTTCAGCATACAACGCACCTATTCATTTCTCATCCACCTTTTTAGTATTATTTTTTGCCTCACAACCAACCACCACCTCGTTTTTATACAGAGAGATGGGTTGCAAATGTCGTTTACTCTGGCTGCACCATAAAAATCAAGAGAAATGAAAGAACGAGCTGGGTGGCTGTACTAAATCTTCATAAATACGTGATTTTGACCATGTTAATTGCTCTTTTATAATCTTGCTAATTTCCACACTTACAATTGAAAAGTATAAAAAAGCCGTTGAAAAGACTCTCTCTCTCTCTATCCATCCCTTATAGTAATTGTTATTGTTATTGCCATTATGATAATGATTTTGCCGATGAGCGAACCAACTGAATAAATACTTTTGCTAAGGTAAAATGACATGAAGATGACAACGAGGACGGCATTTCTGACTTTGGTGGTGACTCTCTTCGGCTTCTCCTCCTCCTTCTTGTCTTTTACCTTTTGGTTTTGCAGGCGCTGTGATGGTGGTAATTTGCAGGGAAGAAGAGACGAAGACAGATATCAGGTACGATTATTTGTTACCATACATGTGTTTTCTTGTCTGTTAATGAGAATGTATAGGATTTTTGTATTTGCATGTGTGTGTCTCGAATACATTATCAATTTTCTCGTTACTTTTTTAAACAGACTAAATAAAATGCATCAAGTAGAGATAAATACATGTAGTTCTTATAAGGCAATAAAAGTGTCATGCAAAATGCTAATTCTGACCAATAAATAGAAAAAAATAACCCCTGACTTTAGCTCTCATCCTCGAAAAGATTGTTTGACAGAGTTCTGTCCACGTCTTTTTCTTCTTGGGTTGCCTTTGGAATGCACAAAGAGAACTGTAAAGTAAACAAAAATGGGGAACTGTCCTATTCATCATAACATCAGCAACTCATCATCCTCCTCTTCTTACTATAAAAATTGATCTTTTAACTTGATCTGGCCGTGCATGTAAAATGCACGAAATGCTGGTAATGAAGGTGTGTGTATAATGTCGAGTATATTTTATGCTTGTCTTGTTTTCCGTTGTATTTAACTAACCCTCCTGCCTCCTTGTCTGTGTGCTAAAAGGAACCGCACGTCAACTGCAATGAAGTTGGACAGATAGGATCGTCAACTCTATTTGCTGCATGGCGATAATGCTAATGCGGTAGTTTTCTTTTATTGTCAATGATAATGATGATTTGAATAAAATATGACTTTTTATCTCTATCGATTGGATGCACGAGTTATAACGCATAAAAAGGAATATGATCACAAAAGTACAATATACAGGTAATAAATACGGATAGCCATTTACACGGGTCATACGCGCTATATAGATTAACTTGGCTGATATCTCACTTTAAAGAACATGAAAATATTCGTAAACTTTTGAAAATTGAAAAAATTATTGTTGAACCATTCGAGAGAAAGCTTACGTCATGAACCTCGCTTAAGACAATGTCAAGGAAATGACCTTGTCGGGTTGCCAGGATAGAAATCATAATTAAGCATCTTTTAGTTTTAAGCTACATAATATACACATCATTTGCGCTGCTGAACTCCGACTGCTGCCTACTTCCATTCAATTTGAACTTCAAATTGAATTGAGCAATTGAATTCAGTTTGAAGGAAATTGGTAGTTTAGATTGCAGTTGCCTATTGAATTCTTAACGTAAGTTAGGTACACATTATCATATCGTTGTCAACTGTCCACAAGGTACATTTGTCCGTGTGCTTAATGTAAAACGACAAAAATAATTGAAGGAAATGTCATGAAAATAAATGAAGTTGTTGAGAAAATGTATTTTTCTAAGAAATAATGCCTGCTATATAAAAATTACCAAACCAATTGTCTGTGTTAACTGAGGTTGATGGATATTACGAATCATGCATGCAGATGTGTACTCCCATTTTAATCATAATTACGCAGCGTAAGTTAGACATTAAAACTAGAATATTGGATAAAGATGTCTGCAGGTTAAATTAACATTATTACTACAGCAGTTCTAAGGACAAAGTATACATTTGTGTGGAGATGGTCATTCAAAAAGTATATTTTTTTTGTTACACTGTTATTGGCTCGTATTCAATAGTAGCATTAAGAAATGTAAAACAATCATTTAATGTAGTTTATTCAACCATAAAACCAGAACGGTTTTGTGTCGGCAATTATTCGAACGATCTATCTTTCATCGACCTGTGTTTGGAGATAAATTATTATACATATTATTGCTTTTTTGGGGTAGGGCTACACACCAACTACATCACACCAACCACACACATACAGCTACAATCAATGGACAACAAGCCGTTCCCTACGAAAATGTTTGTCTGATGTGAGTAATAAAATAAAAATTGCCCGTATCATGTGTGGTGACTGTGTGCAGAGTGAGCCTCCATATCTACCTAACAATGACAATGATTTGAGTTTTTCACCTCTTTGCTAAAAGTAAAGAACAATAAATGCATAAAAGTTAAAATACTCTAAGCAATCTGATGACGAGTGTTGTCCAAGTCGTAAACTTTGAATGCACAAAAAATATAAAAGTTCATGTTCTCTTGCCAATGATTTTTGTCCTTATCCCAAGTTTATTCGATTATGCGTACAAAAAACAAGATTATAATGTTTGAATTAAATTCATTGAACATTTTATTATCTTTATTCATTGTTATTCGATAATAGTCAGCGACGACACGATACAATAATGATAAGTATGCATCTTTGTAGACATGGTTGAATTTACAAAAAAATAACACATTTTATTGCCATGTGTCTCATTACAACAGTTTTATTAGTGAAACAGGCAATTTTTGACTTACTTACATTGATGAGAGTGTAACAGGAATCAGGAATCGTATTTGGGTATACATGAAAGTACATTTTTTCTATCATCAAATTTGCATACATATCCACCAATATTAACTGAACAATCCCTATAAAAAATAGGTACAACCAATATGCAAAATCATGCTAACAGTAAACGCAAATAGCTTTTAAAAAGTTAATATCACTCCAAATGTCAATGCTGTCCCAGAAATATTGTTTCAAATAAAATGGACATGTTAAAATCTTAATGTTACCAGAATTTGGATCCTTATAGCTTCTGGTTTTCAATGTTGATTATTTTATAAACAAAAATTGGATTTTCATTCAAAAGAAGAATAAAAAATTTAAACGTGTTTTTTGTATTATGTCCGACAATGTGAAATAGAGGATTTCTCTCTGATGAGCTAAGCATTCTTGGCTTGAGCCTTCGTTTTTATTTAAATTCATTATTTTGCTAATAAATTTAACAAAAAAGTTGATCTGATAATGAATTCACCTGGACAACTCGAGGTGGATGTACGTCAACCCAAATGTGAGAGCATTGACTTTCACACTTCATTATGAAAACTTTTAGATAGTAGTTATTTATCATTGTAAGTTTAGGTAAAAAATATCAACATAGATTATAATTATATTATTATACAATATTGTATGCACACACAACGATGATATTTATTTACTTGCATAAAATATTACGTGCATTAAGGTATCCTCTTACAAAAAAATTAATTTCATAAAATTGATGATGATATAGTAAACCATACTGCAGTAATGGCCGCACCAAAGAAAACAGATTTCTTGTCACTTTTATCATCCTCATCTTCTTCACTTTTGTATAATATTATCTCATAAAGTTTTATGACTTAATGATAACCCGATACTACAATCAAAATGGATTATCCCTTTTTTCGCAAAATGTCAATTCCAATCTGAAATTTTCCTCTTAAGAAAATTTGTAGGTGATTTTTCATTGTACTTTTGCATGAGCATAATAACATACATGCCGTATGGCAAAGTGGGGATAAATGGTAGACATTGGTGGTGGTAGCATCAAGAATAGATGAAAAACACCATCGCTCAGTACTTTTTTTCAGTAATGAAATAAAAAAATTAAAAGTGATGATGGGCCAGCTGTGAGTGAGCACTTATTGATATGCCATTAACATACACATTATACAATTTTCTTAGTTGTTTGCCTTGCAATTCTCAAGAGAGCTGCATACAACTTTCTATAAAAACATGGCGTCGTACATGGGTCCAAGAACAACAACAGATTATACATTTTAATTATAAACATATAGTCACGTAAAATGATCATCTATGTATCTTATAATAAAATAAGAAGAATTATACAGCCACCGAAAACCAAACCCGGATCCAAGGAGATCAATGGGTGCAATTGTAAAAAAGGCAGCCAGAGAGATAAATAATATTTATACCTGTGCATAGAATCATCATCAAGAAGGTAGATATTTTCGTTTAGTACGAAACTCGTCACATAGTACATCCAAGCCTAAATATGTTCACTATTCACGCTGCTCAAATCCAAATAGGCAATACCATGCAATTTTGTCAATAACAGGATTCGTCTGGAAATGGATTTTTAATGTTTGTATTCATCGGTCAAGATGCAAAACCCGAATCCATTTTACACGGCTACTATCATTACTCGAGAGACAAAGAATGAATGGTCCACTCCACAATGACCATTATGTATGTCATCATTATCATTTTATCATCATAAGGAAAAGGACGAAAATGCCATTTTCTTCAAGCTCCCTAATTTACTTAAATATATCTTTCCATCTAGTCCGTTTTGAAGGGATTAATTCCGCCGTTACTAGATATAGATTTAGCCGTTAAATACGATCATTATCTTTCATGATCAGGTTATCGGATCAGGGAAAAATTTAGTGTTATTGCGGTCATTGATGCTTACATTTCAAAATGTCGAAAACTCACCAATCAAATATTCACACTTTTCCACTTTTGGCAAATTATTGTGCGAATTATTATGCAATTCCTGTTTTTCACTCGATATTAAAGTGATTATTTGCGTTCATCAATATATGGAGATTATGGTGATGATAGCGTCTCATCAGACACGTAAACGGAGCGACGACTTAAATATATACCTACACGTTATCATAAAATAATAATGGAAAATCGATAAAACGCTGCTGAGTTGCTCAATGGATTATCGGGTTAGTTCATAAATAAATACTAGGTACGTTCCTATCTTCAACATCTTTATGCACTCGTTGACGACGTTCATCATCGTCATTTTTTTCTTCAGCAGTGCACATTTCTGCACTTGCACGATACCAAATTATAAGCCATCATCACACATACATGAGAACTGGATCGCGATCGGGATGAAGTCTTTGTTAAAGAATCAGAAAAAAAGTAAAGTTGCTGAACAATAAGAAAATGCTTACTTGCTCAATTGTCGATGATCACCATCACCGTCATCATTTTAAAAAGATATTATCATGTAAATGCCAAGGCGTGTAACGTTTTGATAAGTCGACTTATAACCGCTCCTGTTTTGATTCGTTTTTTTCTCTTGATCGCCGCATTCACTGTAATTTGATGGATGGATCTGTTGTGAGCTTTTGTACTATTGCCCTGTTTTGTTAGTATAGTGGCTGGTTTTATTGTGTGGATACAGGACGGACTTGTACATACACACACCAGATCATGCAAGATTAAAAGTCATCTCATCTCAAGTTGATTGTGATTAGGAACATTATGATTATTATTATTTTGCTGCATAGTTACATCACGTGTCATCACATCACTTTTTCTCTTCTCTCTTTTCCTCACCACTCGCATTCACTTAATTGACCATAAGCAAAAATGAATGGACATAGCATGAAGACGTGAACTGCAAAAAATAGTTGCTGATGTGATTATTGTTGCAGTTGTCGTACAAGGTTAGCTGGTTAATGAGGCGGTTTCATATTTGTTGCTAACTGTCGCCTACTCGATTAGTGAGTGTGTGATATAATGAGACTCATGGATGGATGTAAACTATAAATACATCTAGACCTGTGATTAGATAGAGGAAATCGAAAGGAGTGCAAATTTAGTTAACATAATCGTTCCTTATTATTATCATCATCATTCAAAGGTAAAGTCAAACAAACCCAGTGATTTCAAGATAGAATCAAGATCAGAAACATGCCCGATACTAACGATCGGATCAGTAATATAATTGTTTAAATATATACTTGTCGTTAGATAAAGTACCTTGGTTGTTGTACCTGACGATACCAAACTCTAAACATACGGTTAGTAATGATTTGTGATCGCTATCAGAAAAATCAGGACTAATCTTTTTTCAATACTAATGATATTTTAGTGATAGCTCGTAGGTACTTGTTAAAGAAAAGCTCATGTGTGATTTTGTCAGGTGCTGATTGCATCCATTGATCTGTACGTCTCTCTGATCTTTCCACAAGGGAAATAATAAATATCAATCGCTGTACGCGTCCGTGCCCATCCGTAGATGACCCAGCGGCATGCCGAAAATCCCACACTCACACAACTACCCCGTTCAAAACCCTACATTTCTCTTTGTTATTATCATACTACCATGCCAATATATTCAAACATGTTGACTGATTTAAATAAAAATCATGCTGGCACTACAAGATACGTATGGATTAGTAAATGTGCATGTACCATGAATGTGGGTATTGCCGATAATAGCAGAAAAATACCAAGTCATGGCACGATGAGAAACCATGGATTTTAGCAGGTTGCAAATATTACTTGCGTATTTCCTACTTCCACTTTGCATCCTGTAAATAGCATCATTAACGCTTGACTTAAAATGTGTGACAATAAACATCTAACATCCCTTAACATTTTTTTCTATTAGGGAATTAGCAATGTAAAAAATTGGGGCATTGTGAGATAACAATAACAAATAAATTCACAGCCCAGCCTTCAAAATCATTTCATTCCAACAATCTATTTATCTACGACTGTAGCTTAATGGCACCCTCCCCACTTTAATTCTCCGCAAAAAAATTAGAAGAAAGAATTAATTTGTCTCTATGCGATTGAAAATATCTCATGTCATTTGCATTGATGAATTATGACTGCGAATGTGATACAAAGTTATAGAAAGGAATTAAAAAGAAACAGGTGAAGGAAGACTTGATCATCGATCGATCACATACACTCATCATCAACTTTACATGTTACATACATGCATCTACGTGCACATATCATGGTGATCCGTCCAACAATAACAGACAACTACAGAAAACATGGTTGGTGAATGGCATGTTGAGTTGTCAATTTTGATTCCCTCCCGTTGCACTAATAATTATGATTACATATTATATGCGTGTGTATGTTCCTCATCACACACAGATAGTACTGAACTACATCCACAAAAGATTTATTATTGTATGGAGATAACTTATTATGTGATGCCGATGATGATGATGCCGCTTTTGCCTTTTTCCTTTGAGATTGCAGTTTCCTCCTTATCATTCCAATTTGATGATATGTACTTGCTATTAAACTTATTGACTAAACTAGCCCTCTCGGCAGGTTTTTTTTCGTTCATTTATATCAATATGAAAAAAATGAAGGATACATTTTCTTATTTGTTACTTGCACTAGTACATTATTATTATTATGTGGTGATCACCATTTTTGACAGCAGAAAAAAAGATGTGACCACATGCATACTAGAGAGCCACGCAGGAGGATGCTCCTCTCTCCATATTGCTGTTGCCTGCAGAGAGGAACAGTCATATCAACAGACAGAAAAGCAACCAGCCTTTTCAATCAGCACGAAAAAAATGAAATGGCACAAAATCAGTATATCAAATAGACAGGTTGATGAACAGAGTGAAGAGTGAGATTCACTACTCATTCCCTTGTCAAAAATAAGATTCATTTTTTATTCTCTCTTTCTGTATCTCCCACAACTTCTCTTCTAGTTCCCTTTTCATTTACATCCTAATCTTCACTCCACACATCTCACGAAATTGTGCCCTTTCGTGTAATGAATGATTTGACGAGAGAGAGAGAAACTCTGACAACTTAACTTTTCACAAATAAAGCACTAAGCAGACATAGAAATCGGTTTCGAAAACTCATCACCACTTGGAATTGATTTGGCTTGATACATAACTGTCATTCTTATGCATTACCAGTAACTGGCTGCTATAAACTGGTAAACTAGAAAACTCGTTTACACAAATGTCCATCTCTATTTGCCCTTGTTTTTACACTAATTACACCTGCCATTAATTAATTCTTTAATTTTTGCAAAAAAGAGAAAGCAAACAAACATATTTTAGAGCAATTTGTTCGGAATGATTAATTTTTGTTAAGAGAGAATTGTTTAGAACATAATATGCAATTTATATTCTACCTAGTTAGCTACAGTCGCTTCCATTCTTTAAAAAGTCTAAAATTTGAGTTCATCTATCTCACCAGCCCTAATTCCTTGTAACCCCTGAACTTTCAGGTAAGTAGAATGAAGGGGTTGTTGTTCATTTCAAATGATGGTCATGTACAAATACGAAAATTTTCCTGTCTTGTGCTACTAATTCCATTAGTTATCACGAGTGTAAATTGATGATCCCGAGGGTATTTATTCTTATGATACGATGTAATGTCTTGCAGATAACTGAATACGTCTTCAACTGTATATGCATATTGTAAATAGGTATTCTTGGGTATTTCCTACAACTTACAGTAGTGCTCTAGAGCGATAACTATTGACATCCCTAACTATACGGAAGTTAACTGTGCACCATTTGCATGCACTTTCAGTACTAAAGTAAATCTTCACGGTTTTTAAATACTTTCGAATAATACACCCCGACGTTTTTCAAAGTAATGAAATGAAACATAAAAAATTGGAAAGGTAGCACACTAATTTGAAGCCATGATGGTAGTTACCAACTTTACAATTTTATATGGCTGTTTTTGGTTTCTTCACTTTAGTAATGATCACGCCATGTACAAAGGTTGCGGAATATCATGCTCCGGTTTAATTTACAATCAGACACACTTGTTTTTATCAGTAACACTATTAGCTTTTCCACGTTTAAAAGAGTAAATAGGTAGGTGGGATCAATCTGTAAATGGTTATTGGATCTAGCCCCCCTTCTGTTCTTCATTTTCTTCGGTTAACATCTCAGAGCAAAGTAATATAGTAAGAAGCTATTTTATGGGTATATCGCGTAGGGTATTAGTGAAATGTTTAAAAAATTTCAAGGATGAAAATAAAAGTCAGGGGTTTTCCAAAACAGAAATACAGCGCATTTTGGTCTCTTATATGAAACTCAAGTAGGCATATCTTTTTTTAAATTAAATGAAGTTATCAAATAAAATAAACTGATTGCACTTATGCATAAAAATCCAGTGTAAACAAATTCAAAAACCAGTAGGATCACTTGCAAATAAGTAAATATTGTTATGAGATTTTGAAGATAAGTTGCGAGTGAAACGAAACACGATCTAAAAACTAAATCAACAAAATAAACCTTCTCAACCCCACTAGCAAGCGTCGGTCTTTAATTTTCTAGTTAACTCGAGCTGTCTATATATTCTTGTTTTAGAGGTCCAAAGTAGAAGAATTATTTTTATGCCATCGCTTGATTTATTTCATTACATTTTTTTCCTGCGTATGACTGACGAGTTGAATATTTTACATGTGAGATTTGATACAGATTCACTTGAGTTGATTTTCAATCTCAACCTGGGGATTTTTATTCCGCTATTTGTTGATATTTGTCATGTATGACAAGCCATTTATTTCTTCACGTCATCAATTCTTTTGGTTTGACTAACCCTGAGAGTAAATTGAGTAGGTATGTAGCTTAGAGTTATAGGCACTGATTAAAGGGAAATATTCTGTCTTGTCGTTAATCGTCAAACGTGCAAAGTATTCGCATTGGAATGAAACCAGCAATTTTCATGAATGCAGACTTATCAACGTTAGCAACTTTGTTGAATTAAAAATATATCATGGATGTAATGGCAAATGAAAATATACAAGAGGTTCACAAGGAAACAAGGTTAATTTATTCACAATTTTAGTCATTGCACATGGGGCATTGATATAAATTTAAGCAAAAGAAATCCTATTTACCACTAAAGTTATTCTTTCGGAGGGAATCACCACTTCTACTCCAGCGAATACTTCATGCACATATATTTTACTTTACCTCTATCTGAAGTTCGCATATAAAATTTGAGTTTATTTAATGTTTAAGCATGTCGGATTGTCTAAATAAGTAACCTCCGCATTTTACGTTCTTGGGTGGAATGAAGTTGGTAAAAAATACAGAATGATCACAAGAGAGATATACATATACTCAGAAGACTTCCTCAATTTCTTGATGAAATCCAATTTTTGAAAATCATCAATTTTCCTAGCAATGTCAGCACAGCTTAAAAATTAATGTGAAAGTTGCTTTGTTTTGTACAGAACGAGTTAAAGTCTAACTACTACAACTTGTTATCCTTTTACAACAGAGGGAATGGATGCCTTCTTGCCTTGTGGTATATACGCTTTTCTCTCGGTTCTCGGGTGTCAACTTTGTGGTGTTAATTACGAAGATGATATTTTGACATTTCATATGTGTATGTTGATCATATACGATTTTCAGATCTGCGTAAAAAGTTATGCATCCTCTGCATTTTATATTGAGAAAAACGGAAATCCCATTTCTGTCAATTTTTTTCTGTACGTGATGCACCGCTAGAGTGAACTTTTACAATGTTACGCGTTTGCGTTTTCTCCTTCACTTGTTCTACTACTTCTCATACATTTTTCTGCTTACAAAAGTCAATACAAATATCCCTACGAAAACTCGATATTAATGGATTCTTCCTCACTTTTTATATACTTTCTTGTTCACAAAGTATATGCATATAAATTATTTTCCTTGTCGTGATTCACTGATCAGCGATCAGCTTTAAAAGTTTGTCTACATGTTTATGGGAAACTTGAAACCAGCATTTGGAAAAACCTTTGGCGGATGCATGAATCTATGATTGCAACGAGATACATAAAAGTATTTATTTACTTTAGAAAATAAACTTGCCCATCGCCGTGGTAAAAGTCTTTAGCAGGGTGATTTCTATAAGGAAAGAAAAATGATGACACAAAGAATTTGCAAAAATTAGTTTGGAGCAATGTACAGGATGAGAGGGCGACTAAGTTTGATTTTTGATAGTTAGTGGTGATGTTACTGATGAGATGAGAACTTAAATAAACGAGAGAGAAAAATCTCTTGTGGATAAACTCTTACCTCACCTTATTGTTAGTACAAAATCTTATGCATGTTGGAAAGCACCCGATAATTTTTGTTTTTTGAAAAGTCGTGTTATGCCTTAGGATAATTGAGTGCATATATAGTCGAGAAGAACCAGGTAAAAGTTTTTTTCTTAATTTGAGAGCATGGCAATGCAACATTTCCCAATTGATACTTGGGGATGCTCAATTTTAAATTGGACTATAAAAGTGGATCGCCTAGTTTTCCAATATCATGATGTAAACGAACTGCACATGATTGAACAAAATACAGGAAGATTTTAAAAATTCAAATGAGTTTGTTTATGAACAACAAATTACTTACTCTTTATGATATACATATTTGAATGAATTCCATGTAAACAGACACAAGTTTTTATTTATTGGATGTGCTGCTAATATTTTTGTCACATGTTTACCTAATTTGATGCTACATTTTAACTCATCCACTACTTGAATTAGATACAAACTTTCAAACTTTGTGTGCTGGATACACATAACCGGAAATGAATGTGGATGTGGTAAAAATGAAATACTCAGTACTCACGGTTGATTGTAAATTAATAAAATACAAACATCTATAAACTTGGTTGTTTTGAATGATACATTTCAAAAACATTTCAAGTTTAAAATGAGGTAATAAAAACCAACTCAGCTATCATTTAGTATTTTAATCACCATTTATTTGAAAACCGTCTCAAAAAATAAGAATTTTATTTTTGTAAAAAAACGCAAGAAGATTTGATCAATTCATCGAGATGCGAAAAGAGCAAAAGCAATAATGATGCTCGTGGTAGTGACTTTGGATGTTTATAGGATAATCATAAGTACATCTTTGTGTTCAAGTTTCATACAATATTTAATTATGTTGACCTGTTGTTAAAAGGTTACGCTAAACTCTAAAAGATGATATGGTACAGCATTTTTATGTTCATCATTATAGTTGGGTGAGGAGCTCAGTTTCTACTCTCTTCTATTATTACTATGATTTTATGATAGGATTATTAAATAGTAAGGTACACTAATGTATGAAAAACAAGTGTTTCACAGAAATTGCATTCTTAAACTAAATTAACCTTTCTTTAGAATAGATTTGTTAGCTTATAATATTATAACATCACAAAAGGATCAAGATGACACTTATCCTTACACTGTACCTGTTTCTTTTGATTTTGCATGAAAATTGTCTAGAAGACACTTTATAGGGAGATGTGAAAGGTATGGCACGGCGACACAAACGCAAAGGTGTGCATCATCAACCAGACAGCATTAACAAAGTATATTACATACCTACCTATCCTTCCTTTTTTCTCAAATTTCAGTCAAAAGTGCACAATGTTGGCTTATTGTGTAAAAGAAAGGGATTTTGCAATTTAATGGTGTTACTTTTATGACACCCATGGCAAGTTGTAGGTAGGTATATTATGAATATTTTAGAGACGGAAAAATAAGAAAAAAGAAGATACGAACGAGCAAGAGGTTATAACAGGGTTCATCATGAACATCATCTCCGCGCTGTGCCGATGAACATTCCCACGGTTTGATATGAATCTTTTCCCTTCTTTCCTATCTCTCTCATTTGAATGCGCCATACCTCTTTGCCTTCATTTTAAGTAAAAACGCCCACCAGAAAATAACTACGAAACTTTCTATCCATTTGACTCATATAATACGTCTCATATACGCATTATCTCGCCCAGATCATTTGTAAGTGAACACAATTTCCCTTATTTTGTGTAATGTGAAGATGAGCACACATTTCTTAGCGTTTTGTTGTTGCTCGTGATTTGAATACAACATCAAATTGTAGACAAATTAAATTGTCGAGTATGAAAAATTCTGGTGCCATTTAAACAAGAAACATACATATTGCATATATTGATAATGATCATTCTGCAAAAATTCGGATGTATATGCGTTATTTATATGGGATATCAACCGTGGTTGGGAATAGTGCAATATTCTCATTCAATTCAAGTACAACTGTTTAAAATATAGATACATACCTATATATTCGGACGATTAGCGTTGCTAATTGAACGCACTACCTAATTTAATTTCCATTGATAGAAAATACCGGTTGCTTACCAAAAACATGGTTGTTGGTCCATGTCCATCATTTTCATTTCATCACATGTATTTTTGACTACGTTCGTTATAAATTAATGGCTATTAGATGCAAAACATTTACCTTTTTCATCATTGTCAGTCAACGATAGACATTGGCAGCCTTCAAACTAACGCTGTTGCCTTACAGCTTACAAAAAATGTTTTTCAATCTCCGGTACTCCAGTGTACCAGTAGTGTAAAGTAAGGTAGTGAAAATAGATCAGCTTTACTTAATTTTTTTTCTCATCAGTCCTTGTATTCATCATAAAAGCTGCCAGAGACTCCCACTTACCCATATGCCTACATTACTCCACAAGTGTCTTTTGCATACCCCTTTAGTAAAAATGTTATCTGCCAACAAAGAGAGAGAGGGCAGCTCTGTCTAACACGCTTTTTTGTTTCTTTTGCATCTTCTCTGATCTTGTCTGATTGCTTGTTCTACTGTCTCAATAAAAGCTAAATTGATGGCTAACGTTAGCAGCTCGGATCGGCCCACTTCATGTTTCCTTTCAGTACATTAAATAATAAAATATTATTATCAATCCTCGAAAATTCTATTAAATCCCTTGCATTCACTTTGTCATCCCTTTTAGCATTGAGTAACCCCACAGTAGAAATACATACATAACGAAAAAAACCTTGCACTCCATTTACGTGCAATGTACATACTTCTGCAACTAGCTAAATGTGATAGACATACAAATTACATTTTTAAATAAAAACATCATCAACGGCATAAAAAAGGCAGTTGCCATTTAACGTGTACACACAGTGAGTGGAGTCCAAGAGGATGGCATATAAGCTTGTCTATATAAATAAAGCTGAGATGCAGAGGAGTTACTATTTTGACTATTTGACGAAGAATGAAATTTGAAAAATTGTTTCTCTGGTTGTTGGAGCAGTAATGAAACTGCAAAGTACACCCATTACTGATTTCTATTTCATTTTCTTTGTTCAAAAGGCCACGCGTAATTGAATAGTGCATATAACAATATACTGTCAGTATATATCTAACTACTGAATTCAATAATAACTTTTTACAGTTTGGTTTGTATATTACTGGATGCTACTACTATGCTACCTGTTGCCATTTAGACACAAATAAATAAATAATGGAGCATAAATGACCGTCGTCTTATCTTGTGCAACGGCGGAGGTGGCCTTTTGTCGCTGCAAGATGAACACTAAATGGTGCTGAGGGGTTCAAAACCATTCTGGCAATAAATGTAATCACTTTTCTTCCCTAATATTTTCTACATAGAATGGCAGGTCCCACTGCTCTTTACCCTTCGAAAGGAATATCATTATTATTATTATTATTTTAAAAATTAATATAATGAATCATCAAGCCTTTTCTCTCTTTCTGCCTTTTTTTATTTCAACAAAGTGAAAGACAGGGTGACCAATGATGAATCAACAAGTCGTGAATGTAGCTGTCTTGTTTATTGCCGTACGTTACCTTTGCCCATAGATCTAATGCCTACTTGCCTCAAGTGGACCTGCTTTACTATTCATCATGTTACTATGTGACTGAAAGTTAACCAGTGCATTTCTTGCAAATATTTTCTTAAGTTAAACTGTTACTTCCACTATTGCCACAATTTGACACAATACAGAAACACGTAGTAACGCTTTATTTTTTGAGCTCGCCTGGTGCAATTTTAATGATTTTAGATATAAATGCAGTTAATGTGCTCACAGTGTGATGCTGTGTGCACATCACATTATTATTACGAAAAGGTTACTAACTTTATACTTGCATCCATCTAACAATAACAACAATGCAGTATTTTTCCCGTCATTATGAGCATATCTGGTGTGATGATGGTGGGGTAGTTGCAAAAAAAGAGTTGGGTCAAGTTAACAAAGATTATTTCAATAAATCGTGACGTGAACACTTTATCTATCACTTTTTTGCATTTATGGCTACTCGTTTTTCCCGATTTTTCTCTGAAACGCATTTAGACTTGTAACGAAGATTGATACTTTGAAGTCAAAGTGAATTTATTGCTGCCGAAAATAAGAGGCTAGGTTCATATAAAAAGCAGCTTACATTGTAAGCAAATGAATACATTTTGGTTATTATCGTTACATTTGTATTCAAGCCTAATCGGCCACATCCTCACAAAAAAGTTAATTCAAGTTAAATACCTACTTTGTCGTGATATGTGTGTGCAACAAACGAGGACTATAATCATAGTAATAATAACAATGTTATTTGCGCTCATCATTCTTGCGTTAAATATTTATCGCCATTTTAATTATTATCTTAACACTACTCATAATATTTTATTTGAAATATGAATATAAATTTTGGTGCTTCTTTATACAAAACATGCAAATGACGACCTCAGTAGAAAGTAAGAGATATGTAGCATTCTTAACAAATATATTTAATTGCTTATCTGCATCAAATCAGTATAGATGGCGATGTTTTTAGTTTGCCTTTAAAAACCGCTGATGAACTATTATAACTTTAAAATAATTCTAATTAGCACCCGTTATGACAAATTCATTTAAAAACAGTAACCAGAGCGCCTAGATACAAACTGGTATATGAAAACTGTGATGTAACCAAATTGTCATGCTTGTCTACTCACAGATAAATACCGAAAATGAACAAGGTATATTGAATTTCTTATTTCATGGGTGTTATTGCGCCCTACAAGTTCGTTGTCGCTGAAGTAATTTGGACCTTGGCGTGATAATCTTAATTGCATGTTAGAGGCAAATGTTTTCGTGCAAGAGCAGCATTGTTTCATATTTTGTTTTCGCTACTTTACCACTTGGTGTGGTTTTCTTAATTGCTCAACATATTGCAATGAAAATCATAAGAAAGTGTTAAATGTAAGAATGCCGGTACTCCCCATTGTTTACTTGAAAGGTAATTGCTTCAAAGCCAAAGCATCATCATTACCATCAGACGGACATTTTTATCCTGGTAATGGATCAGAGACTGAAATATGTAAACGCACTGCATTACAGCTTCTTCAAAATTGATCTTATTACTCACCGGCCAGCTTAAATAAAAATTATCTTTATTGCATTTTAATATACATCCATCGAAAGTGGATTCACTACGTTCACTTTAGAATCTCTAGCGAGTCTGGCAAATACGTACAAGGCGTGTTAAATAGTTCCGTTTGATGATAAAAGTGGAATGAGTATGACGAACAAAGGAGCAATTCCTGGCAAGCAGTTTAGAACCAGGTTGGTATCTCGTGTACTTAAAGAATTTATCTTGAATCTTGCAGCAAGATACACGTTCTACCGAGTAAATTGTCTGTGTCCAGGAGTCAGTTGTGTTCACTTTTGATTGCACATCCGGGTTACCGGTTTTTAACCAGGTAAAAATAATTTACCAATCAAAAAGGAATTCCTGAACTGGTAAACTGGAAACATTAGTAGAGGTAATTGTTAATTAAGATTTATGTCACCAATAAATTACTATTGCTTTACATTTTAATACCAAATCCTGTTTTCTTTTTTGGAGTCAAGGAATGGGTTTCTTCAAGGTAGCGAATAACAACATGAAAGAAAGTGAAATTAAGCAAGCGCTAGTCATATCTTAAAAATTTAGCATACACATACATACCATTAATTATATTACAAGGAACGGAGCATAATTTTTTTTATCTCATGTTCTTATATCATATCTCTTTAAAGTGTGTTTGCGATATGTACATCTACACACACACACATTTCAATTTATATTAAACGTTTATTTTTCACTTTGAAAGATACATGAATGATTTAAATCATGAATAATCTATCATTTGCATGCACCTGATTTGTTGTCCATAGACATAAAAATATTATTAGCTATTTTACATACAGTTAATCTACTGTTGTTTGTTTTATGCACTTGTTTCAGACATTCTTTACATTTGGCATTGAAATAAAAGTTCTGCTTTTGATTAGCCATGATCAAACTTTGTTGCAGAGTCCTCACCAATTTATTTTTATGATAGTCCCAAGTTCACAAAACAAGCTAGTACAAGAAAATGCAATCAGATAATATGACCAGACTGGATTTTCATGTGCCACTCTTCATTCGTGTCATAAATAAGCATGCGCATAATATATGTTAATCATATCAATGTTATATATGTGGAGCAAAATATTTTGCATAAAAAGTAAGCTTGATATATAAGTTTACATAGATTATTTAATGGTGAAAAATTGCCACACCATCACCACCTCAGCTCCTTATGTACACACAATTTCTGCTGCCTGTATTAAACAAAATATTGCTCTTCTCTCCTGAAAAATCCACAAGTGAAGAATATATTGCATAATAAGGATGATATGATGATCATGATCATGATGACGATAAAAAAGCTACAGGGCGAAAAATTAAGGAGGGTGAACCGAGTCGAGCCAAGAAAGAAAAATTGTTATTTGGAGGAAGGACAGTGCTATGATGATTATATCCATCTCACTCACAAACACCGTTCAACTTGCAACCTCACATTTTTAAGTAGCTCCTGCCACTCTTATTATTATTGGATAATATTTTATATACCTACTCTGCTACTCTGTCTATATGTCCATTGTCCATATACTCATTTTTTGCTCAATTTTTGATGCTCCTTGCTCCCTAGCAAATTGCCCTTTCTTCAAATTTTACTTGCCTTGTTGTTGTTAAAACCACCAGTGCTACTCCTCTCCTATTATTATTACAGTTTTGCCTTGTTTACGACTACTACTGCATTTACCCTGATCTTTTGCACAAAAAAACATGACATTTATAGCAAATTCTGAAAAAAATATTGCATTTTATTCAATCCTTTAAAGCTTGTTGATTGTTTGCTTCTAGGGCATTCTTAATAACACTAAGCTTGACCAAGGTAGGTTATCATGAGGAACACATGTGCTATGATGGTAGGTGGTTACCGTCATTTTCGTTCTAATGGATAAGATTTGGTAAAATTCATTATATTTTAGTGGAATGTTGTATTTGTGCTTACATAATTCTATCATTTTTTGAGTTTGTAACCACAACAAAGAGAAAAATCTCTGTAAATGATGCTATGCGTATACTGCTGCCATTTGTTTTGTAGGTGACCCTGGCTTGTGGCTATGAGGTTGAATGGAAAAGAATGCTTTAATTGTTTAAGTGTCAAACTGTTAAATCATTTAGATATTAGATACGTATAAAAGTTGTTGAGATACAACCTATTCGAATATTGGAGTTTAAATCATTAGCTGTCACTAACCGTATTTTTATAATTGATTTTCTGTAATTGATGAAATGGCATTGCCTTAATTCTGAAATCACCATAAAAATAGTAACAAGGCTTTCCAGTTTACGTATATTTTTCAATTGTTGATTTGAAGAAACAATAATTGGTACAATAACTAGTCTACCTAATCAGCATTGTCACGATGACAATGTCTAAACTCGGGAGCACGATAGTGTTTCTGGTTAAAATAAAGATATCATCAGCAGATACTTATTTGCCTAAATGGAATAGACAATTTGGAAGATGTCCAGATAAAAAAGTAATCCCGACGACAATGATGATGCACTAACATGTAAAATAGAAAAATCGATGTCTTCAATTATAACAGTCGTACGTAATGTCCTTTCCAAAGCAAGACGAAGTATGTGCTTAAATATGTATTTTTGAAAGGCATAGCGAACAGTTGCGCAACAATGCCTTTCAGCGATCAACAAATTCATTAAGATATTTATTGCCTTTGTTATATACATTTTGGTTTATGTACAGTACATGTACCTATTTTATAAAAAAATATTTAAATAGGCGAAGTATAAATAAAAAATACCAGGAGCTACTGCAAAATTCCAATAATAGTTTCTCGACTAGATAACAATTCCAATAGAATGGAGAATCCTCATTATCACTTTCGTTATACGTAGCAATTCGGGATTTTTAACGAATGATTGTTATTACTGATGGATAAATACAAGGTAGAATCATTACGAAGATGAAACATTTCTTCATTATGTTTCATTTTTCAAAGGTTCCCGTGTTTTTACATCTCTTCATAGCTTTGCACCTATGAAAGACATTCGCAAACTTACTCGTATTTGATTTCGATGAATTAGCTATCTAAAACAAGCACGATCATTTTAAACAAGGCATGCCATTATTACAGAACTAGTTAAAGGGATTTTAATTTTCGTGACGAATTTATAGAAAAATGAAGTTACCGTCCAGTCAGTCAATAAAAATGATAACGCATGATGGGTATTATTATGCACTGCATTCTCTCGCCTTGTTCTTCTGCTTGGCGGTGGTGGTGGTGCACTTTTTTGTTAGTTTGATTGTCTCTTTTGTGTAAGTAATAGCTTGTCCCATTCATAACTGTCACCCTTTGGTTGAGTGATTATTTGTTCATGATTTTCTAGCAACACATCACAATATTGCATATACATAGTGGCCCTTCTGGTTAGTTGATATAACTGCTGCAGTGCGAACATAATAAATAAAAATGCTCACACTCGCCAGTGATGATGATGTGATGACTGACTGACTTACGATTAGTGAGTGGAGCTATATGTGTACTTTTTATTGGTATAATAATGCATCCATAATATTATATTTATATGGTGTATGGAAATGAATTCATTTGAGTACAAAACCATACAAGTGCCTTCCTGCTTCTGATTATGATGAATGGAGCAGAGTGCAATATTTAAAAAATAAAAAAAATAGATGATGAACATGTAACATGCTGGCCCACATCCTTCACACGCACACTACATTTCGCGACGTATGATGATACGATAATATTATGCATCAATGCATCAACATCATCCTTCTGTAAAAGTTATGAAGCTATTATTATTTTTACTTATTAATGATATTAAGCTATAGAGTGAGAGTGAGTTATAGCTGCTGACGGTTGTTTTGTTAGCGATAGTGTCAGATTTATGAGGAAATTAAGTCGTGCAGTAAAAAAGCTAATCAATTTGTGATTTCTTCAACAGCCTCTCACGAGCATTTAACCATTTAATCCTCATTATGATAATGCGGGCAAATAAAGAGGCAGCCATGCGGGTATCGTCATTTAATGTACCGTTACGTTCTTTACGCATTTGTTCATCCTCTCTGTCTCTCATCTCTCCATTAATGTATACCTAATAGCCACTTCACATTTCACCATCAATAAGAATGTCGTGTTCTAGCCTACACCTGAAAGCACACAATTATAATTTATTATCTTACACGAATCGAGTTAGCATGAAATATTTTGCATGTTTGTGCTCTGTTAAATTCTAATACAGCGTTATTTGAGAAATTCACAATCCCTTTACCTTTCACAATGCTCACTTGATCATTTAATTTTCAAACGATGGAAAGCCTCATAATTAGCAATAAAGTTCCGAAATATTACACATGTCAAAAATATAGCAAGTCCAGTTTTTAGAAAGCGTACGGAATACCTACTTTAGAGTTGTTTTAGCTCATTGTAGTTTTCTTGTAATAAGTTGCACGGTTTCGAGATAGTAGCATTCCATTCATCATAAAAAAATTATTGAATCCATATATCACGCTTTTGCAGTGACACAAACGGCATCAATTTAATATGCAGCGTTTCATATATGTTTGAGAAAAAATTCCAAGGAGACAACCAATAATTACCTCATAACACTTTCTTCCTGATTGAATGTGACAACAATGCCGAGCGCAACAAAAGAAGAAACCATACAACTCCGGCATTTCTCATTCCATCTTTTTCATGTGTCATTCATTAGTACGAGACAATAAGTTGCCCTGAACGTATAATAACTATATATGGGAAACTGAGATCATTGCATTCTCCCGTATCTTCATCAATAACCAATAATACGGACACAGACACATACACCAATATGAGTTGGTTAAAGAATAATGATGAGAAGATTGGCATGAAAGAAGATGGTGATGTTGATTATGATCCGTGGAGAGATTAACAGGTTAGCTTTTCCTCATTCCCTCCCACATTCCCACACCCAACTTTCGTGTTCGTTTATGCGGACAGCAAAGAATAAAAAAACTTGACCATGTCTACTGTATGCTTTTGTATAAGAGCAGTAGTTAGGACTTTACTTGTTAAAGCTTCTTACAATATAAACTGGCATCTCGCTACTCTTCTCTAGACACATTGTTGCTTGGTTAGAGAAGATTGCTTGGTACAAACACCGTCATGGAGATGGATGGAAGCATGCACAAGACTGACGTACATGTACTTGGTTTACACGCCAAAGCATTTGGAAGCTTATATTCAATGTTTGCCATTGACGATGAAGCTGAGGCTATTTTTTATAATACATTTATCTATTCCTCTATACTACTAGTCAGAGTGAAACCCAACAAATACTCAGAAGAGACGAACAGTAAGGACGGACAGATGGATGGAGAAGAAGAAGAAGAAAAAGGAACGCAAAGGGTGAGCGGATGCATGGATAAATGAATTTTAATATTGCTTGCTGCCTTCCTTACACAACTTTTGAGATGAAGAACAAGAGAAAGAAAAAAATGGAATGAAGGCTCCAAGCCAACACCGACAGCAAGACAGCAACATATGCGCCTCTCTATCTCTCTTCTTTACTAACTCACTGCTAGGCACAAAAAGTTTCCTTTCTTCATGCTCTCCCTTCACTTCACTTACCTTTCAAGCAATTCCTTTGTTTCCGTGCGTACGTATTAAATCATCTTATTATTCAATGCTTTCTAGATGAATGAATAAACCACTGGACCAAATGGGAGAATGTAAAGAACCATCAAAAAATAATCTCAGGCGAGTGAAAATGGAATGCAAGTAAAAACCACACGTTTCTTTGGCCTGATCTGGTTTTAGCATCTACTGCTTTTTCATGTGTTCTTTATGAATACCTGTGCCACTAACTTTGTAAATGTGATGTGTGGCTTTTCCTTGGAGAGACTTACCTGTACCAATACTTATCTGTAATGCAACTACTGCAAGGAGTAGTTTTGTGTGAATGCAGACTTTATACGACTCCACTCATGTTGCGCACTACATAAATGATGGAAGTGGCAATGAAAATTTCTTTCTATTATTATAACTTACTTTCATATTCAGTCAGTGCTCCTTGTGTGATTTCATTACGTTAAAGCAATAATAATTTTGTCGAGCACATCAGCAAAACATAATTCACAGTTTCCGCTGTAGAGATACATATATATAAATGGGAATATTGAAGGGTAGAAAATCTATCAGAGGCCCAACAATCTAACAAATTCACCCGAAGGGTTTCTCCGTGCTTTCATCGACTCTTTCTCTCCCGTATACTCACACTGCCTTTTCTCTTTCTTCCGTTGCTTGTGCCAACAGTAGCCATGTAATATAATTATTTTATAAAAAGAACAAGCATCTCTATTTATTAGAAAAGAGAGTGTTTCGGTTTCCGAGTATCATTTGAAAGGTGAATCGCTTATTATACTTGGTTACAAAGTGCAGTGCATAGCACAAATTAAAAACGATGAACACCCGTCTGAGGATGTTATGATATGAGCTCTGTTACAAAGTGAAATATCATGCATATCGTCTCTAGTGCTGGTTTTTTCTCAATTTGATATGAATACCTAACATGACGCGTAATCGCGTATTACATTCTAATAACAAAAATGGCAATAAAAGTAATGAATATTCATATTCCCAAACATGGAAGCAGATTTACTCCTTCGTCTCTATATCATAACAATAGCATGCTTTTTGCTTTCTATATGGATATGATATATATTTGCATGAGAAGCGCTCTTACTTATTTTCTTATGATTTTATCCATGAACCAACATTACTATATTGGGTGCACACACATGCACAAAACGAGGATATGACGAAAATGATTGTCATCATCCTTCCATTACAGTGCCAGAACAACCATAAGGCAACAACAACAGCTTATAATCTGCTATGCTGGTTATATAATCTCTAAATGAATTCTAGACAGACAGACAGACATTTAAATGTTATTCTCTAATGTACGCTGAAGAAATTCGAGAAGACCTGTAAGTGATCATTGATCATCTTCTCTGCTGTTTTGGTTGCTGCCACTGAAACCTTTGCTTACATCATATCTCATTCTCTTTCTACTCCTTCACGTTTCTCTAATGCGCTTTAAGTACCACATAGGTTATATAGGTGATAATACTCACAGAGATCTTTGGTATTACTAAAGATCATTTCTCTACTTTTATTATTTGTTTGACGACGACGCTGTGCGGACGGGGATGCCGATTTAGAAAAAAAACTCTAATTTTTCGAACATATTCCTGTGCACACACATGTGCCTCATGTGTAGCTTTAATCACACTGACTCTCTCTGCTCTGCTGTTGTTATGGACATAATATCATATCATGGAAAATGCAGACCGAGTATAAAAGTCAAAAAGCGAAAAAGAACAGTCAAGGCAGGGCAGCAGGAAAGAGCAAAATGAGAGAGGGACAAGTCACTAAATACCACCACCACTACTACTACTACTACTACCACATGGCATAATAATAATGGCATGGGAAGAAGAAAAAAAGGATGATACTGATAAGAAGAGTTTGTCTTGTCTGTATGCAAGTAGACTAATGTAATATCTATATAATATGTGTATGTGCAAAGGGGTAAATAATTATATTACAACAAAAACGCATGCAAGCACTAAAGCAAGTAAACTCTTATTCTTCTCTCTCGCATTTTGACTTTTCTTTTTACTGGTCTCTCTGGTCTCCTCTTCAAGTACGCTGTGATGATGATAATAATGTTTGTGTGGTAACTATGATGATGATGACGACAATACCATTATACTCCACGGCTTTTGCTTGTGCATCTTCTTCTCCTCACCACCACTCACACCTACTACTATTCCTTTTATCTGAGGGAAGATAGTCTCTTCTCTAGTTACTCTGCTGCTGCTGGCTCTCTGGCTCTTCTTCGTTTTCTGCTGATCGTGAGCTTGTGTGAGAAATGAAGAAGAGTCAAATAGATAGATAGATACTACTCAAACTCGACAAGTGAATCAGTTTACAAGCTGGTAGTAGTAGTGGAGAGGCTGCAATAACAAAAACGGCAGCATCGACGAGACGAACATCACACACACAGCTCGTTTTTTCCAACAAGTCCTTTTTATGCTCACACTCGTTGTCTATCTGTATTTTCTGTATAATATGAGATAGCATATAATAAGAGTGATGTTGGCTGGTGCAGGAGTGAGTTTTGTATGCGAGTGAAGAAGATTCATCATGATCATCATGATCCTTTTTGCTTGCACCGTCATCCATTGCTTGCAGTTGGGCAGTTGGGAATACGCTGTGAGACAGTGAGTTACTCTGCTGCGGGTGTTCTCTAGTTGTTTGTTACCTCTCATTCCATGCATAATACAACAATTACGTACGCGAAAAAAACTGCATGTGCGCCTCTCTGAGATTGAGAGGTTTGCTCTTTCCCTGTCATTTTTTCCCTCAGTAAGAGGGTTTCTTCTAGAGAGGAAGACGTTCCCACTATTTAAAGTTAAATTGAACATTTTTTTCAAAAGTACTCCGCAAGTGCATCTTTCTCCGTAATGTAAAAGGTTTAACTGAGATTTGAATTACTTTTTTTTACTGTTACAAGCAGTTGTTTTAAGTATCGGAGAAATAAAAATGAGGAACTAATAAAATTCCATTCATTCAAGTATATATGTAAGTTATAGATGGTTTTTCTCTTTGTGAAGAAAATAAAACTGAAGAAGTCTCTCTCTACGGAGGAGATTGTTTACTTGTGAAAACCAGCTAAATACATATCTTAAATTTTAATTACTTTTGCAGCACGGTCGAATTGCTACGCTGCTTCTCTCTCTGTCTTTCCGTCCACAACATAAATACTCAATCATCGTCAGAAGTAATATACCTACGGAAAAAGCTAAGCATAATAATTACATAAATAAAGCATTCTGCACAGAACATTAGTCTGTTTGCGGTTTTCTCTCCGCGACTATTTTCCTTTGTAGTATTGTGTGCTACATGGTGACTGTCATGTCATCATCCGCCTCATCCTTATCTACAAATACACCACAACAACTGTATTGAATTGCGTGTTGGTGGAAAGAGCGTTTTTTCGCAACGCTCAGTTTTGTGTTTGCCTTTGTTTAGCACTCCTCTCTGCTCGACTGTCGGAAAGGCAGCAACGGCACAGTGTCATCCTCAATATATATCGCCTCCAGTGTGCTGGAGCCGTCTGTGCAATTACCGTTCAAAAGACAATCAATATGAGTTGATGGAATCAGTGTGTGATGCACGTACAAATAAAGATTTCTCATCGTAAGCTGCTGCCACTCAATAAAATGTAAATACTCTATTATCCCGTAATCCTCCCGTTTTTCTATTATCCAGTTTCCCGTAAAATTTACTACATTTTATTACGTGGAGGAACAACAACTCCAAAAAATATATATATGTTATACATATACACATGATATACTGAAATATGTATTGAAATTGAAAGTTTTGTGCAATCTAAATACTACAACTGGGAGTATGTGAGAGACCGGTAAAAATAATGATAATACATGCGCATCTTGAGGAATACATGAAAATAAACAAGTTTAATACTGACATGCGAGTGAGCATCAAAAAGGAACAAAGGGATTTAGCTGCAAATGCTACTACTACTCCTTCCACATAAGATACTCTTCAATTGTTCGTTTCAACTTTTCAATTCTTTGTAATTGAATACGTCATCGCACATTTTTTGTAAGGAAAAAACTACTCTAATAAGTTCTTTTCTGTAATAAATGATGCCATGATGATGCAAGTGTAGGATTTCAATTGATTCACTTAATAAATTTTTATTGTTAACTGTATATGCCACACTGGAGCTATGCTACTTGACTTTACATGACACGTTGCTGCTGTGAGTGGGTACGAAATCCATCAGATTTCTTATTATGACATAATAATAACAATAATACCTAACTATATGCATGTTTGCATGTGTATATGAAGTTTTTGTCTGTGTGCACATGCAAAAGCATACCTGTTGAACTGATAATATATTGACTTTGCTAAATTAGCCAAACACGCTTGTGACAACTTGCATATTAATTTTACAATTCAATATAGCCTTCCAGAGAGTGACAAAGTGGCAGACAGACCCTGTTTGCAATTACTGTGAATTTTTTAATACGTACGCCAGAGGTGTAAAAAAACCACTTGACATGCTAGATATGTACACAGATATCAGCGTGAGTACTATATTATAAGCATGCAGTGAGTGACTGATAGTGAGTGAGCAAAAATATAACACTATTATTAACAAAACTCATCATCGTGATCGTATCCTGATCACCGTCACTGTTTCGAAACCATATCTCTGCTGGAATCATTGTTTAATTTCAATTGTGGCAAATATTTATTGATGTGCAAATTAGTGGAAAAATCAAAAAGACTTTTATCAGCTTCTGATTCTTATCCTGGGTGACTCATAAAATATTTATAAAAGGAGTGGACAACCAAACAAGATACTACTGTGCACGGATTTGGAAAGTTATTATTTGGACAGATGGATTAGCGATACACGTATGTGCATATAATATGAGCATGCAAAAATATGAATATGAACTGGGTGCAGATAATGTAGTGTGGCTATAAAACATAGTAAATAAATACAAGAATATAATAATATCCATGAGTTAATTGCGGGACAACAAAAGGGCAGGGCCGACCGTCATCATCATCATCCTCATCGGAGGCAACTTTATCGTTTATGATTATGAGAATGCCTTTTTTCTCCATTTTTATTTTGCTTCTTCGTCTTATACTTGAGTAAGCAATAACAACGTGCAATAAAAATTGTACAGAATGAAGTTACAGTACAGTGCTGTCGTAGACATGTAGTTGGTGCAGTAATTTTTTTAGTAAAAAAATAAAACTCTCCATAGACTCTCATCTCTACTTTGACTAAGGAATTTTTGACGTCTACAACCTTGAATCGAATAGAAAAATTACCAATACTTTCCTTCATCATATTTCAACATTCAATAATCATCATCATCATCATTGATTTGCTCGCGGCTCCATCCTTTCTTGTGCAACTCTGTCTTCATTATTATTATCATTATTGTTGCATTATTACATCCATGAAATAAAAGAAGATGAGTTGCTCCACACACACACCTCACCATCAGTAATCATAGTGATGGTATTACATGAACCTAGCCAAAGTCAAAGGAGAAAAAAATCTACTTACGTTGCGCTGACGGATTATCATCACCACTTGTCATGGTGATCATGACATGAATACCACGAAGGTGAATATAATATGGAATCATAATACACACACAATTTACTACTACTGGTACCACACGTTATGTAGTATAATTCGAATTACATTATGGCATTAATCTGCTTGCTCGCTAAGCATTTTTTGTGACAATTTAGGACCTACCTAGAATGATCAGACTCATCATTTTATTGTGCATACATTTTACATTATGAAGAAGATTCAAGCTTTTTTTGCATTGCATCCTTTTGTATTCTAAAATTTCAACGATTATCGCATTTTTAGCAAAAAATCAAATCAGACAGTCATCATATTACGCTGACACAACAGGCCAGTAAAAAATACATAATAGAATGAAGCAAAAAGTGGAAACTCTTCAATGACCAATTTATTCATTAAAATGTTTTTATTAATTTTCAAATTAGTTTGACAAAATTTACTATTTTCTTCTTGTCTAATATATTTCTCTTATAACAAGCCAAAAAAATATTGGGCCTGGTTACTACCGAGAGGAGTAAATGATGTAAAATGTATCTATCTGTATGAATTTTTATGTAGAGGTGGTTGCCGAGTGATGTTGTAAAACATTTTTATGTGAACAATCACGCTGTTCCATATGATTGCACGCGTCATTTCATCCTCTTGATCAGGAGGATCGGCGACTACAACAGCAACATATGCAGTACAAGTATGTATATTAGTTAGTTTTTACTACTGCATAATAATATTCAGCATAACACGTCTGTAAAGAGATGCATCTTCTCTCTCCAAGCAGGTATGCACATTATTGTGAACAATTCATAATAATATATTATGTCTATCGCGTCAACTATTTAGAACCATGATGCCTGTTAGCTCTGGCTATATACGAATGTCGAATGTGTGAGGAGTCGAGGAGATGATGATGCTCCAAGGACAACAGGAATTTTTTTAAAGCCGTTATAAATGTTATATACCTCAACAATTTTTTTGAACTCTCGTAAAATTTTTGCACAGCAACATCTTCTGTTGTGTCACCTCAAGTCAGAGTCAGACAAACAGTCTTTTTGCACAAAAAATTCTTGTTGTAATGTAATTTTATAAAATGATATATAGATAGTCATACCAATTTTATGATTTTCAGTAGAAATCTCCTGGTCTACTATAGTTGATCTGGTGAAGAATCCACTGATTTACTCTGGCACAATCATTATCTTTCAGAGGACTATAGGCTATATAGCCATGCAAATGTTGTATAGGTTTAAGTTAATATGACATATCGTCACATCCAGGCATCCAGTAAAATAATAAAAATGAAGCTCGGACATTTTCGCTAGTACACACATAGTTGTGTGCAGCGTTCATCATAAACTTTACATTCTCTACGAATGATTTGTATCTCTACACAAAGTAGATAGAAAAGGTATTAAAAGTAATAATAATTACTTCCAAGACATACAAACAAGTAAAATTTTACTGGGATAAATAAAATCGACGTTTTCTTGGTCGGGCCAGGCAGGTTACACCTAGATTTTTATTACTTATTTTTATTCGAATTCCTTTTTAATGGCCCAAAAGTGATAATATTGTTGGTGATGATGACTGTTTGAAGAGAAGTAGCGTTTGATGTTTAGTGGGTTTAATGTTCCAAAAATGTATAAAAACTTTTTTCTTAAAAATAAGGGTGCATATATGTACGTGTCCGAGAACACACACACTGAAAGCGCAGAAAAACAAAGTCATATTAGGAACATTGTCTTTCTGTTTGTCCATAAAAAGCATGGCATCTCTAACCAACCTTTATCCTTATTAACAATTTGAAGAAATGGACGCTGTAAAATCCTTATCAATTCCAATATTTTTATTTGTTTTCCAGACGGACCCAAACATACATCGCCATCACTTCAGCAAAGAACTTTTCTGCTGTTCTAGAGAAAATTGACGGTGATTTGCATTTACATCAAATCATCACCTAAAATTCACAGTGAAACATTCCGCAACAAAGAGGCTTTTGCTTTGGAGCTGTGGAGAGCTAATAGATTTTTATTAACTTATCAGCAACATAAGGCGTTGTCAGTGTTACAAGAAGAATAGTATTTGTGCTTTTGTTTATACGTGTTACATGTAATTGTAAAACTTTCCAGTTGAAATCTTACTCAAGTCAATTTATACAAGATATAGACATTGATCCTGTTCCCGTCCTCATCATTGAACTCCATCCCATCTTTTCGTTACGAAACATCAAAAACGAAAAAAGAGAGTCATACAATCACCACCTCAACTATACTACTCTTGTCCCCTCTCTGACTATTATTTACAAGGAATAAGACTATAGAATAAGTAAAGTTATAAATTATTTTTTAAAGAGAAACAAACTGAGTCCATGAATTGGACTATTGCACTCAAACCAACTTAGCAAGTGAGTTGCTGTATCATTTATTTAAAATTGTATTTGCATTGCGTACACGGATCCTCTTGCTAGATAAGCTTGTTGCATATTATACATATAACCATATACAATACACAACAAATCTGACACGCATATATTTTTCAGTAATATATCATCCGGATAAAAAGCAATCACTACTGCTGCTTCTGCTACCACTTCGTGGAAGATTTACAACAAACTAATTAGCTCCCTTGACTTAATTTTTTTTTCTTTTACCATTATTAGTCCTGACGATAAGGTTTTGTTTCGTTCAAGATATAATAAATAGATGTAATAATATTGTTACAAGACTCTCTCTCTGCAAGTATTGAGCTTGGTGTTTCCTTCTGTCATTATTCTATTGTACATTATAAATTACACGTAACTTATATAAACTATATACTTAGGTATATCCTAGTATCGGAAAAGTGCATAGGTGGTGGCGTTTTTTTTGTGACGCGGTGGTATAGTGTTCATACCACCTGATGTGAATTATTATTACATTGTTGCCTTTGGAGTTTGGAACAAGTGAAACACTTCTGTCTCTCTTTTTTTGCATTGCGTTATTTTCATTATTATACTGATCCCATTGTACTCTCCGTCTGTTGTCTACATGTTTTACTCTCATTTTTTTCCTCTCTGTACATCTCTTTTGATATAGTTCCATTATCTCTTTGATGAATTGTTATCTCTTGTTACGAACAAACTCATTGAATAATGCACATGGAAGAATAAGTAGACGGGAAAAAAGAAACTCTGAACAAGATGTGAAGACTAGGTTGTTATTTGTGCTACACTTGGAATTATAAGCTTTATTATATGAAGCAAGTTTTATTGGTATGCTGTCTACGTGCCCATAATGAAGCAAACTGTTGTTATGCTATATGTACATATAAAAACACACACTGTAACAAATTGTACGACAATGTTATTGTAATTGGTATTGCATAACGCATTGGAAGAGCAACTTGGAAAAAAAGACTTTTGAAGGTACTATTACAAACTGAAGAGAGAAGATGCATCAGTGAATTTGGCTTACTAATCACCAAATTTGTTTCAACAGTCAATATAGCGCACAACACACCTGTGTGTAAATCAATGAGTATCCGTGTATAGACGTTCCTCATGAACGAGAAAAAAAATCAGCATTGATAGATTTATAGGATTGCGATTTTGCAGCATCGCATCATCGTCAACAAGAAACCTGGATTGGGTAAGTAGAAGCTCCTAATTTTTTATTTATTTATGATTATCATTTTCCTTTTTGCATTAATTAATTTGCCTGTGACTTGGTTTATTACGTTGATCATTTGGCTTGACTTGGTTTGTTTGGCGTGGCTCGATCATCCTCCCTTTGGCATAATTAATATTGTCCTGTCTGTCTGTACAAAATTGGTATTATTATTGTGATTCTTATTGTTATTATTATTATACACAGACTGTGGGGGAGGACAGTGTGTTACTGCTATGCGGTCGCAACCTTCATACCTACATGCTGCCGAGTAATGACAATTGGCAATAAATAAATTGATGAAAGAAATGAGTCAACCTGGCAATTACTTTTCATTGTTGAATTAAAATGTTTACATTACTTACGCATGCGTAAATAATGGCTGGATTGAATTATTTTCACGTCTGTATCAAGTCATCACGTAACCTAGACCATTTATCATTAGTCTGGTGAAATTTCCAAATCTTTTTGGCAAATTCAATGTTAATTGATGGGGATATGAAATAATGGATGATATGGAGGCTTTCCAGTTGAGTCTGTGTGTAGAAACTCATGCTACTTACCCTAACTACTGAACACTCCACACCTTTCGTCGTTTAACCTTCTTAGTCTGAAAAAGCAGTTTTCTTCATGTACAATGTTGCATATTATTACTACTTATTATCAAATTTTACTATAGCAGATAGCAAATATTTATATACACATAAAATCAAACACAAGTCGTAACAATTTGTGAAACGATAGACAAGGATGCATACATGTACATACATTCATATGCAATAAGAGGCTCATTGTTTTTTACAATGATCAACTTCGCCATCATTAAATATGTACATGTATCATGTAGGTAGGTAATGTCATTCATGTTGTGAATATTAACGATACAACCTGGTAGATATACATAGTTGAGTAGTAAGTAGATATAGATGGATGGAACTTGGACATATGTATGACATATATTCTAACAACCTGCCTGTCTGCATGCCTAGTCAAGGCAAGGCTTGCTTGACCAGACAGGCGTTTTTATGCGAAACAACAAATATCGGCCAATGTGATGATACAATCAAGTAACTGAACTGAGGGATTAAGGGGTAACTGGGGTTTAATGACGAAAACTCCTGGTATATTTGTACGCTAATCCCTTTGGTATACCACTTGCCATAGATGACCTTGTGACAATATAAAAACCACAACGGTGAAGGTTGATATGCATAGACAACCTTTTAAAATTTCGGCATCAGAACGATTTATAATAATGAAATACCGCTTTGGCTGAACAAGAGACATATATGCAAGTGTTCTAATAAAAAAGCCTCTTGTTGGCTGGTTAATAAATGCAGGGAGAGAGATGAAATGAATGGATGATGATCAAATGGCTTTCTGGCGTGTTTCTAGTTTCTACCCACGCAGCAGCAATGAATGTAGTGGAGGTACTATGTAATGTAGTTGTAGCAAACGATGAACATCTAACACACGCCCGGTTAAGTTCAGAAGCTGACAGGCTAACAAAAGCAGAAAATATTAAAACTCATCCATCAGTATCAGTAATTTTACTTATAATCAAAATCTCCATGCACGTATACATTATAATTTTTATTTCCCTGTGAACTCCATCAGTACTTTATTCATTTAGCGTACAACGCTACATCATGCAAACTGGAATTCAACGATAAAAAAGAACGTTACGGTAGTTTATATTGTAAAAAAATGTATGCTGACCACTCACAAACTCTAGCATATTATCAACCGTGCTGCAAAAATACATTCAAAGATGCTTCTCCTGCAAATAAATTACTTGTAATATTACTACCATGACTTTTGCCATTTATTACATCAGTTCATGCAACAGTAAATAAAAAGACGAAATGTATTTTTTTACAACGACAAAGTCAAAAACTCGGTGTGGCTGTATTTACTTAGTGGTGTAATAGTAAGTAGGTGGGTGGGTTTGGTTAAAGGAATAAAGTGTATTTAGTAAGACAGAGGACACACGTATACAGATATACTCCATGTCTATGAGGATGAGCAGCCAATACCTTTAAGATTTTTTATTGTTGTGGTCTTTCTTTTACAAGAGTCGGTATATAGGTAGCATTTAAATGTTGGATGTAGTAAGAGGAGACGTCGTTGATAAAAAAGTAATGATTCTCATCATCTACATCAACGTCGTCCCTTTTTCTCTCTTCTTCTGTCAGTAAAAGCAGTAGTCTTGGTAATGCATGTTTGATAGCAATAACATCAGCATCAGTTGTCGTTATTGTTGCTATATAGCGGTGATAGTAGTAGCTTCCAATGAATGTTGTTGTTGTTGTGGGTTGCGCGGTAGATGTTCATAATTTTCTCGGCGAACATGTAGATCAGAAGCTGAATAGCTGAAACTCTCAATAAAACTGAATGCTTATGGTAGTCAAACAGAGAAACGGCAGCAGGAGCAACAGCTCACTTCTCATCTTCACAAGCATACATTATTTATCAACGAGTAATAAATCAATCGAGACGATCGTCTAAAATCAGAGAAGTAGCTTCTAATAAAGACGATAACATGGACAGAGAGTGAGAGAAAAGAGGTGAGGCTGCTATATACTATAGAGGTTTGCTCAATGTTCATGTAAATCTTGGTTTGTTTCTTCAGTAACATTGTTGTCTGGGTGCGGATTGGAATGAGAAACAAGGGAAAAAATGAACGATCATCGTCATCATTGAATGGCGACGGATATTTCATTCTCTTTTTCCTTTACAATTGTCTACATGATCGTTGTGTAACTAATGCATATGTGTGAGTATAAAGTATGTGTGGAGGCTTTTTACTATTTTACAAAGGATTTTTGTTTTGAAGTAGTCTTGTCGTTTCTACTTTTTTTTACTCTTTGCCTTTCCCCCAGACGTTTTACTTGAAAGCATACAATTTCTTGTGAAATGCACTAGTCATTGTCGTCCTCTTCAAGGTGAGGTAGTAGGAAGGTAAGTAACCATAATGGAGGTGATGATCATGATGAGAATGATGAGAGTAACAGAAGAAGAGGCAAATAACAAAATGAGTCGTATATGAGATGATGATGATGTGGTGGAGTAGCAATAAAGGAAGAGTGATTGCCTCTTTAGTATACTTATATGAGCTTAATATAAACCAATATTAAAATAGTTTTGTGTCGCGGGCATGCTCATTTGTTCACACATCAGGAACAAAAATAGATTGATTTTCTTGTGAAAAAACGTATTACTGTGCTGCTACTGGTGTACAGGAAGATCAAAATGAAATTACAGTTTTTTTGTAGAAATGAAAAAAAAAAGAGATTTTCACTTGCATTTAAAATGATTTCCTGAACAATGAAGCCGACTGATGATGACGAGATTGAAAGGAACCATGAAACGACAGAGTGGTATTGTTTGCGTATAAACAATCGAATTTAAAGCAAAAACAGAGAGTAGATCTTGTTCTTTCACAATAAAAAGGAGTAAAGAACGTACCTAATAATGATAAATAATAATAATACATCACATCATAATGCACAACAATATTATTTCCACGTCTTCTCCTTCTCTCTCTCTTTCCTTTTTGTTGAAAAAGGAACTATTACACAAAAGCAAGAGGTTCGTTTTGGAAGTTGGATGATAAAAGCTGTCTTGTTGAATCTGCCGGCGGCAGTCTATTTCCGTGCCTGAAAAATAAAACGGGGCTAGTAGTAGTATGCTTTCAAAGATGAGTAAAGGAGTAGGTACTGCAACGCAACCACACCAAGTAACAAAGCAACAGGAGAGGTGAATACTTAATATATTCTTCATCTTTTATAATGGTAAGAATTTAAAACTATATCGTAAACTTTTGATGTGGTTGATGATGAAATAAGATGACAAAAGGAAAACAAGCATAATATGAGGGTAGGGTGTGGTGTGGTAGTTTGGTTAGATCAGGGTAAAGCAAGTAGGCTTCCATAATTCTTATATATTCATACATGCTTCAGGTACATTAAAATAAAATGTGGCGTGGCTCATTCAGTATATTACGAATAAATATTATACCTATAATGTGGAACTATTTTTCTCTCTCTCTTTTACTTCACTTTAAGAAGAAGAAGATCACTTCATCACTTCATCATCATCCTCCTCCTTTTCTTATCTCTTTCTTACTCAGCATATTATACTCTTTTTGTGTAAACTCAACCTAAACACAAATCAGCCAGTGTCTTCTGGCGTCTTGTTGTGATGTGATGATGTTGTCTTGTTAAAGAGCTCTTGCTCCTGTGTGCAAATGTGTGTGCTGTGTAATCTACATGGTTTTCTGTGTGTTCCTTGCATTCTCCTCCGTGAAGACTATACTAGAACGCTGAAGAGCCGAAAACTTTGCCATTCATTGCCGATTACTCACTCAGACACAATGAATATCGAATCGCCACAACCATCTCTTTACATCACATCCATATTTTCTCTACATGTCTATTATGGTAATTTAATGCTTGCACATTGTAAGTCAGTTTGAAAAAGAAATTGATAAATTATAAATAAATTCTGTCGGATGCGATGATGTAGAGCTCTTTTGTATGAGAGAAAATTGTCAAGTCAGTGCAATAACTTTGTTGCTTAAGAGAGGACAGAGAGAATTGCTGTCAACACATTAAATGTTCCTTATTCTTCAATAAGACAGTCTCCATGTGCGATGACTGGTCCAATTGGCTATGTAAAACCAATCAACAGATTTTTTCACTGTCAGTCTAGTGGTGCGGATGTGTCAGTTTTTTTGTCTGCATTGATGCTTTGTGCGTCATTAATGTGCTCAACCAAGTAGTAGCTTCATGCTTTACTCTATATCTGCTTTTTAACTGCTTCGTCCTTTGTTCCTTACATTATTTAAATACACAATGCAATATCAAAATGATCGACTTCATTACATCATAAAAAATACGTTCCAGTACGAATTTCTTGATTGCATCCAGTTACAAGACACACATTATCTGTACCATAATGAAGTACAGAAACTGGTACTACTGCCTGTGTGCCTGTGAAATAGGAAGGTTTGGTTGATAATAATAATATTCTCCACGAGCAAGTATCAAGACGAGAGACGTGCTATATAAAGTGGAAAACTGGAGAACTGGAATAGATCCAACTGGAGAACATTCAAAGTGACAAGATGATAATAATATTATGACATTAAATAAACCACGAAATCACGTACATTCCAAAGGGCATAGTCCAGCAAAACGTTCATTTATGGCATGTGTGGTGCATATAGCGCGAATGTATACCTACATAATATTATTATGTGTATTGCTTGTCACACGTATCATAACTGTCATCATCATTATTATTCAATTCTGAGTGAGTCATAGTCGTTGTAGTTGTTGGAATTAGAGTTTGTTAGTTAGACATAAATTGTCCTATAAATAGATAGTTTTTGGTTCACTGCGGCTACCATTTACATTGACAAGGATTTGTAGTGATAGAGATAACATTCTACTTCTTTCACTCACAACAATTTACATGTGGTACGTGTTGTTGGCTTGTTAAAAAAATATGTTGTTGTGTGCTTCCACACTGCACATTGTAAAGAAAATTATTTGTGACGATAAGAATCCCATTTCCTTAATTTTCTTACAAAAATGAGCCAATTTCTCATTCTCACAAGTATAATATGATTATAATCCTAACCAATCCATTTTTATATTTTATAATTTGACACGATAACTCGGCACCACACCACCAACCACCACACAAAAAATGAAATAAGAAATAGTCACTCGCACACGGCCAACAATTTTGTATCATCCGAATCCTTCATAAAAATGATTGAGCCGTTCGATGCGAGAAAAGTTTTAATATTATTTATTCATATTTGGGATTATTTTTTTATTTATTCCACGCTCATTACTGTAATTGACATTGTCGGTCAAAAATTCATGCTGCCAAGTAATCAGACTTGTGTGATGTATGAATCATGATTATTAAGCGATGAAAGAAGGAAGGATTAAGCATGCAATCATAAATAAATTTTATGGCATATCTTCTTGGAAGTGTTTATATAGAGAAGCAGAGATATTATTATTATTATTATTGTTGACGCTTGCAATTTGTTCCTCTTCAGTAGACCAATAGTCCGTGTCGAGGAAAAGTGAATTTAATCAATAATCTAGTTCCTTCACAATCTCCAACATCATGCGCGTACATTTTTAAGGAAAACTAAATAGCAAGAAAATGAATTGGTGACTCAAATGCTACGAAATTTTTCAGCTCAGCGCTTTTCAAGGTATCTTCCCCAAACAATAAACCAACATTGCCACCGTCTCCTTAATATGAAATCAGATAAAAATGCATTCAGCACTCGGATACTTCTATCATTTGTTATACTAATACCAATTAAATACAACAAGTACTCAAAAAAAAATTTACGGGTATCAATGTACGATTGTACAAATGAAATCATATAGTATCTCACAGACTACACCAGTACCAACTCCCAACCCAGCCTAGAATGTATCTGTATTTTAGTTTTTTGCTGACTACCTGCCTGGTATGTTATGAGTGAGATAGATTTGATTTGATAGGTTGATGGATTTCCCCCAGCAGGTATCGGTATCTCCACTTATTTACTGACTCAGTTCTCCCTCTCCGGTTTTCCTCCCACTGTTTCTCTACCTCTCTCATTTTATTATTATTATTTTTTATTATTCCGTCTCTTCAGCTTTTGTGCTATCTTTTTGAGAGTTTTAGAGATTTCACACGCGTTAAAATAATAAAAAAAAGTAAAACTCCATAAAAGTATATAAAACTGACTCTCGTCACAAGACGAAGGCATAGTCATTTCCATAATAATCATAATATATATCAATGCACAAAAGAGAAGTGAGAGAAAGAGAGAGATATAGTAGGTTAGGTAGTCCTAGTTTGTTATTGTGGCTCACCATGACGTAAATAAAGGAGATAATGGTGGCATACATGATGATGATCGTCGTCATGATGATTATTAGAAACTTTAGCAGTAGTACTGAAAATCAGTAGTGGTGATATTGCTTTTATGGAAAAACATGATATTGTAAAATATTATATTGGTGTAAAAATGTTTTGTACCGCATCCACACAGACAAGAAGTGTATGACTAATATTTGTACTTGTTGTACATGATATCTTTTCAGTGTTTTTGGAACAAGATTGTTTTGATGCTTCTTCTATTACTACTACTGACAGTAAGTACACATCGTCTGATGATATGATGATGATGAAACAGACAGAAATGATATTTTTTCAGAAAGGGAGTAAAAAGAAAAGAGGCGAAAAGCAAAAAGGAGCAAACTATTTACTCGGGAAGGTCGTAATCACTGTATGTTGTGCGAGTTGACCACACGCAAGGCTTGCCTCATCATTACAATATGACCATAATGGGATGATGAAGCATCAGCCTTGTGTGCGCCTGTGTATAAAACTACTTTACTTTGTCTCCACCAATAAATGCAACAAGAAAACCACCACAAAAATTTGTAGCAATAATAATCTCATGTGCTTTCTTATGCAGTAGTAGTTGTGCAGTACATAAGGAGCAAGGATTTTTTATATCTATAAAATATATTATTGTAGTAGCATGATTATTATTGAAATGGTGGTGTGGTTTGTTTGGTGGTGGCGGTGATGTGATGATGATGTTTTTCAGCTTCTCTACCAGTGTGAACCTTTTGTGATTGTGGGAGGCAAAGCAAAAATCATCCTAGTTGTTGTAATCGCAATGGCAATTTCTGTAATTTTTTAAGGAAAAATTCGACTTTTTGTGCCATGTATGGAACAATAGAGTTACATACTATACACGTAAGTATAATATGAAGCTTTTTGGAAGTTTAAGTTAGGTACATGATATGGTGCAGCAGAAAGTACTTTAGAAGTCGTACCATATCGCATGATGATGAATGTTTGGTGAGTAAGCCCGTATTATCATTTTATTACAAATTGAATAAAATACCAAAACTGGGTGTAGTGTGGTAAGATGAGTTGTGAGTGTGTATGCAAGCGACTTTAGTAGATTTCAGTCTCTCTGTCTGTTCCTGACTTCTGTGCTTGTATGAGATGATGATGGTGATGATACGCACTACAGGATATCCTACGCTTGAAATTGTTTTTCCCATCGTCGTCTTTCTCTACATTAACCTCCTTACTATTATCACGATTAACCAACTGAGTGAATGCATCTGCTACTGCTGGCCTAAACATGGGATTTACAAATAAAGACGAAGATATTTTAGGTAAATTTTTAAAATGCCTACCTTCATATGTGATTTTTTCTACATTGGGTGGTTACATGTATGAATACTTATAAGCTTTCAACTCAACTAGAATTTCGTGTGTGTGTGAATTTTGTCTGGCATCGTCTGGCGATGATGATTATTTGGGGAAATGCGGTGTTTACTTTGCAAAAATTTATTTCAACACGCACAAATTATGCTCTCTGCTCCTAGTTAATTTTCTCTGTGTGCGTCACCTCTTTTGTTGTTTACTGGCTGATACTATTATTTTTCTGTTTGGAGTAACGATCACAATAAAAGATCATCAAAATATTATGATGATGGTGAAATGGATCATTAGCAAAATTCAAAATAGTATATTGAGGAACGTAAATGGATAAAAAATAGAGTAGTATATAGCTCTATAGAGAATCTGTTATGTGTGCATGCATGCTCCACACAACTCAACAGTTGTCAGCTTCATGTTGGCTTCCAGTGGTTTTTGTTATGATTGCATAAGAAGAAGATGAAGGAATAAAAAAATAAGATCATAGGTACGTAAGCCGTGTACGTACGTGAATCATCTCATGATAGATTCGGGAGTATTCTGCTCTTGGCTGTTGCTTCTGCTCTTCATATTTTTTATTATATTTTGTATTTAGTAATCCCAGCTCACCTGCTACACGTTTTTATGGCCGTTTTTTTATGTTCGCCACTAATGCTAGACGAACGAAAGAGAGAGAAAGAGAAAAGGATTTTTTACGAATTGAACCGAGCTCATGTACAAATGAGTCAATAGAACAGGTCTCCCAGCAGCAGCAGCAGAGTCAGAATTTCTGTCCGTCGAAGGTAAGCCCATGTTGTGCTTGGCTTGGTTTTGAATGTAAATGTATTCCTTTGACTATTTTCGCGACCCACACAGGAGGAGCACTAAATGTTATTAGAGGGAGAAAGATAAGCACGTTCTCCTTTATAGTTATAGCTCATGTTGCACGTTTAATACATATTTAAATTGTGCAGGTGTACCCAATAAATATTAGACTACTAATAAATATAAAATATGTACGTGTAAAGTAGATTGCAAAAGTTAGGTGAGTAAATATCATTCACTTATAGGATCAGGGCGCAAAGTTCATTTTGTTGACATAACGGTTTCAGGTTAAACCTCAATATACGGCCATATTAAATTTGTCATTTGTGTGTCAAACAGTCAGAAAAAGGGATTCGCTCAGATGGTCATTTTAAACAATCCGATACCCAAGTTAACATTGTAAAATTCACTTAAAAGCATAACTTGAACCACTTTTTTTTAACGGAAGCTGAGCTTTAAGCAAGTTTCCTCTCCTTGTCAAATGGACATACCGTAACTCATAGTTCACATGATGCACATTTTCTCGAAAAACAGGGAAAAATCACTACATATATATCCCCTATCGTCATTTGTGGTATATATATTCTAACCTCACGTTATTGTCATCACGATACTGTCATAATGGTGGATAGCGTAGAGAAAAGACTAGTGTACCCTACAGCAACTTAATGTATGTATCGGAAACTCGACATGTGTATCCACCTACAGATCGAATGGGAATTAGTATGGCTTTACGCTTCCTGAAATTCTTCCTGCAATAATATCACTACATTCTGTTCACGGAATTAAGTTGACTGTTCGATACACATATTGAGTCCACCATGTAATATGATAGTTTAGTCATTACTCATTTTAAATACTGCTCTACAAACGCTGCTGGTTCACTGGCTGGATTAAAGGCAGTTGCTTTGAATGTGTGCAGTGCAGTGTAGTTTTTGAGTATGTGCTCTGCTACTTTTTACATTTAACAAAAAAAAGCTCATCTACCACGGAAACCAATAACGTCATGACGACAAAGGCAAACCAACTCTTACTTCCCTTTTTGTTCAGTAGTTTTGGTCTAGCCCTGTGTGAATACGACAGATGTTTCAAAACATTGTTCCCAAAAAGAAGCTTACCGTGGCTGGAATATGATTACTATGTCTATTTATAGTAATATTATGTATGTACATAGATGTATACTTATTAACCTTTCTCTGTAGAAGACTTTGACTTTGATCCATGTTCCTTTTCACCCACTTGGAGACATTTGTTTCCGTACCTTGTGATAAAACTGGTGGATAGCCATGTGCAGTGTTAACCTTTCATTCAGCAATGAGGGCATTTACAAACCACCAACATCCTCCCTGAAACATTTATGGATTTCCACAAGTTTCGTGGGCCACCTCCAATTACTCTAGAGCAATTATCGAAACTCCTTTCCGTAAATCCTATAGATCAATGAACAAAGAACAAATGTACGGGTTTCAAGGCTTTTGTAATGGTTTTGGCGAAATATGGGGAGGAAAACCGTTTCCGGTGTTTTAGATCGTTTAATGTTGCTTGTTGTGCTTTTACTCTAGAAACTGCAAAAAATATGTTATGTTTGACATATTCATATTGTCATTACAAGTACATATTCATCACTTATTTTTGATTTCATGTAGCGTTCCCCGTTTCTAAAATAATGCTGGCATGAATTTCCCTATAACAGAAATTGAGAAGATGACTAATGCAAGCTATGTACACATTATTCGTGGTGGAAGCAAAGCAACAAAAAAACCGCTGCACTTGAGGAGCTACCAGAGACTTCTGCGTCGACGGATGGTGCAGATTAGCTTTATTGTTTCCATCCTCTTTTGTTTTTCAACAGGGATGGAGATTCAAATCAATAACATAATGCGGGCCCCAAATGAAACATGATCCCATGTAATATATTCACAAAGCTCAACCTTTCCTCATTTTGCTCCATTTTTTATCATTTTATTTCTTTTAACTGTCACAACGACACAGTACTAGTCATTATACTTCGTATTCTTGACTTTTTAAAATGATACGGAATTATTTACTTGTAATTCATTGTGTACATTAGTACTTACATTTTGGTGCGTAAAATAATACCTAAACCTTGTGGGATTGCAAAGATTTTGCATGGTTGTAAATGTACTACTGTGCAATGTGCAACCCCGCAACAGGTCCGCTGCAGCAACCCTGCTGCAATGCACCGAGGGAAAACGTCGAAAGTTAGGATAATGCAGTGCAAGGGATGCAGTTTGCAACTCTCTTCCCCTGTCGTATTTGAAAGTAAAGAGTCTCTGGGTGGTTTGTTTTTTATATTGTTGCTTTGCAAGAGATAAGGAGTATTGATGAAGAGCATGATGGTCGGATGGATGGATAGCACTATTGATGTGGTTAGGGTTATTTAAGAAGCCGGTCTATTCATTAGCTAATTGCACCAACAGGAGCAGTGCAGTTGGTGTAGTAGTATCAATGAGTCCACTCTATGAAATGAAAGAGTTGTTTGTGTGGTAAAGTTGTTGTGTGTGAGTGAATGAAGAAAAGAATGGGTAATAATAATATTATTTATTTTCTTCTTCATCATCTTCGTCTTTACATCCCTCTTTTGGATATTAATTCCTTGCAACAATATTCTCCCGCCCTTCAAACTACAACTCTGTCTTGGGCTTGGTCAGACCTGCCTGCAAAAATTTCAGTTTTTCCAGTTCTGTATAATGCAGCATAATCACATGCAAATAATATTATACGTACCTACGAACCTGAAATAGTGAAAAAAATACACAATAGGTGTGGGAAATCTTATAGGGAAATAGCAATTCGATATACATTTGTAAGATAATAAATACTAATAATAATGTTTTATCAATTATTACAGCGTATATAATTGCAATTGCACGTAGGTATATAAATATGTAGGTAGTGAAGTTCATATACCTATGTCCCTACAAAATACATAGTTGTTTCTATAATATAATGTACATTTTTGCTACATTTTGTTCCTCTTTTACCCCAACCAAGAGATCATGTCTACATAATACAACGTAGGGATACACCGTTGCAAAAACCATTATACAGATTATAATGGTAAACACTGATGAAGACGATAATTAATAAAAAATGTATGATTACTTGTCGAGATTTTTTTCCATCGCTGATTGACAGCTGGTGGTGGCTTGCAAGGTTTTTGGTGGGTCGTCCACTTTAATAGATACGTAATCACGCATACCTACGTGCAATGCACTTAATACCGAATATATATACAATTTTTGTACGGTTCCATGAGTTACTACTGCTGTAATTTTTATGTTCATAAATTTTACACAATAAAAACAATGAAACCGTTGGTTGTATTGTATGTAGTTGTTGCTCTCAATAGAGCAAAAAGGATGGATGACTTTATTCAATGAAAATTTTTCCAAGCAAATGTCTGAGAGATGAGAGCAGAGGTATGCCCTTTGAAACTGAAACTATAGAAGAAAGGAATGATTTAATCTGCTGGCTATGCATGACATGAAATTGCTTGTGTGTGTGTGTGCCATGCCACGCCACCCAGTCCATAAGTTTGTTCATCATTTTTATGCTGGTTGTTGTTGTTCTCTAGCATCTCTTCTTTCTCGACTGGTTTTTTTCTTTCTCGAACTTTAAACGTTCATCTCTTACTTGTTGGATGGAATGATGGAATTTTCACCGTGTAATTTTTTCAGCAACTATATTTGAGCTAACTGGCAGTTTTTTTGATTTGGTACTTGGACCCAAGTTTTATGCATGTAGGTACGGTGTAAGATGCCAAATGATGTATTACTGTCATGTACCTGGAAATTCATTGAGCAGCAGCGCCAAGAAAAATTGCCAACATAGTCTGATGGATGAACATGTAGTTGAGTAACTACGATTTTTATGTTTCGGTCCTTGTTATGCTGTCACCTCGTCTGAAAGTGTAGCCATGATGGTCAACACGTAGATGGACCTTATAATCCCGTACAAAAGACGCTCTATATACATTGACACCACTGACGTGTTTCGTTAACTGCGACAGTTTGTCGTTGTCCTTTGATGATAAACGAGTCTTACCGGTATGAGTTTTTATGAAAATAAATAAAAATTGATAAATCAAATGTCATTCGCGTTGATGACGTGTACCCAAACATATAGTTCAACAAAAATGTATGATTGATGGAGTAATCATATTACAAGAACGCAAAAGCAATAGCGCAGTAGTAAATGTCACCATCGAAATTCTACTCAGATCATTAGTTGTGCTGACTTGATCGAAGGAGTGATGATACAATCTTATGTTATATTATTATTATTTTACAGTTTCAAATTACGGCGGAAAATAATATAATGATAAATAGAGTGGGTAGAGGAGAGAGAGAAGACAAGTGACAGAAGAGGGTCTACCAAAGGGAATTAAATTTCATAGAAATATTTTAATGCAACGGCATCACATATTGTGGCGATGGGTGTTCGTGTAGAAAAATGGAGGACCTACCTGGATTGAATTCATATCATGATACCGTTGTCTACAAATTATTCTAATGACACAAACTCTTCATATTTGACTGCTTCAATAATCACTTTCAGTCTAAAGGTTGAGGTCGAAGCATTCTCAATTTATGTAGAAATGTTGTAAATTATTGTTATTATGTTTTGTATGCAACAAAGTAAATACTACACGAAAATGGAAAAGGTTGTATCATTATAATTGTTATTATTAGTTTGAAGTTTTTGTGCAAAACTCTTACCTGAAGATAGAGTTTAGACTTATCATGTGATGGTCATTATTACAATGTCGTAACTTCCCATGAAATCAGATGAAACTTCGGGTTGGTCGTCGCCATTGTTGTAATAATGGTTATCAATCAAACAATATCAATACTCAGACTGTTTTTGCGTTAAAGATTTGGGATGTGTAAAATTATGTATCACATCTTTGTACCTGCTGACATTACTCTGTTTGAGAGAGTGAGTGGTCAGAGAGGACTGTATTGTGTGAGACATGGGAGACATGGGTTAGGTTGGGCAGACCAGCCTGTAATAATAATATGGGCAGCTCATTACCGGGTTCATTAAGGACAAGATAATCATTTAGAAATGAACTGTTTGCTGGTAACTTTTAAGATCTTGCTTTTTCAAGACTCATCTATTTTTCTTGTAAACATTATGTTTTCTGCATGTTCTCCCAGTTCAGCTTTGTCTCTCGTGAGAAATAAATGCAAGAACTGGCACGAAGAACAACAGCAGAGACGGCAAACAACAAGATCAAGTGAAAGAGGAGAAGAGGGCCTTCCTTGTCGATATAATACTTACAGAAAACAATATACGGAGATAGATAGATAATAGAAATGCAACTACAATGTGGAAAATTGAATTTACACACACGCAAAATAGGCAGACATGTGTAAAGTCTATCTTTCTGCCAGCACATAAAAAATATAGAATCGTAATGTTTGCCATGGCTGTTTGTTTTGCATATATGTAGATAGTTTTTGTGTGCAATTTACAATTTTGAAAACGGCTTAGTGGCCACATTATTTGTTTAGTTGGCTCACACGCCTTTTTCACTCTCATCGCAGAGAACAAAGTTGTAAAATAAAGAGAGTCAATGTAATGGTTATGGATACTGTAAATATTCGTACACAGAGAATTGAAATGGATGCACAATAATATATTACAACGATAACAATAGCCATACCTAGATTATTTTCAAGGGAAGGACCTGTACAATTACCATTAACATAATCATGACAGCGATGATGATGACGATCGTCATCATCCTCATCCTGATCATAATATTGTTTGTTTTACTTTTCGTCATGCACTCACACACCACCACCACTCTACATTTACTGTACCCACCTACCCCACAGTTCTATACTGAAAGAAAAAAACGTTGTTATTTGTGGTTCCTCTTTTTTTCTTTAAGATCAACAATATGAAAATTATAATTATCTCAAAATTATGCAATATTTGGCAAATTCGAATGGACAGAATAATAATCATGTATACGAGCATGTGAGGATAAGGATTGGTTTGCTGGCTCTCTCTTTAGCTCCATTTTGGTAAAAATTATCATAACGGGAGAGTGTAACACTATACATAGTCAAACATACTTAAGCACACATTTTACAATGAAAACGGATCAAAATTGTTTTAAGGATCCGCACAAAAAGTGAACATGCTAAAGTTTTTATAGAATTCAGATTCTTGCAACAATCGACTTCCCCCACCAGTGCAGGTATAGAATACGTGGCCGTTCGTTATCGACCACCACAACCTTATATCAGCAAACAAATATACGCTTCGCTTCTGATTTCATGATGAAATCAGCATCGTTTTTGTTAGATTTCTTCATTCATAAACAGGGTAGCCATTTGGCATTTTCATTATTATGATTTTGAACAAAAATATCCATTCACTCATCTTTCGTTCTTGATTGCAGGAGGAGGTCCACGTTGTTGGTCTCTCTCTCTCTTCCCTACAAAATGCATCTTTTGTTGGATTGCGAGCAAGCAAGCTTTCACTCGTAGAGAACTCATCAAGAGTTACTCTAACGCTGATTAATTATTCTTCGTCTACTGAAATTATTCACTTCTCTTTTATTAATACTCTTTATATAGAAATATACAATGTAAGTATATGCATTTGTGTTTTTGCTACTACACAAATTATGCTTATTATTATGCAAAGTAACTAATCACCAATATAGTTGCATGGCCAGAAGGCAATTAAGAAGAAAACTGCCCTCACCACAGATTATTAAAAAAAGGCACGACAACTGTATCATACAGCTAGTTGTCTTGTGATGAATTTGTTGTCTAATGGTGGTGGTATGCACCAAACAAAGCATGTTACATGTAGTATATAGATTGTAAACAACAAAGAAGGATGAAATGAGTGTAAACCGGTGGTGGTGTATGAATGGATTTGAATGGAACCCTACAAAAAAGTAGTATTCTTATGGAATTGGAATAACTAGTGGAGTATAGAGACTCACTATTCACAATCAACTAAAAACTCCCCCTGAGAAAAAAAAACATTGTTCAGATTTGCCGTACAGCGAACACAAGATGCCAGCATACCACACACTTTTTCTTTTCTTCTTCTTTCTTTACTTTAAAAGGGAATGTGATCTCTGGATACTCTGTCGTAAATCTGTCACATGTCCTAATAAAACTCAATCTTCATTCGGATATGTGTCCACGTTTTTCTAATCATATGTCCAATGCCTAGGCTTAAAAAGCAATTTCTGACGGTATTTAATTATTTACACTTGCTCCTTTTGGTTTTCGGATGAAATCCATAAGTATATGTTCATACATATGTACATACATGTATAGTTCAATATACTTTTACTCGTTTTCATATTACAGTCACATACAAGAAATCTACACACTTTACATATATATGTGTTACTTAAGTATAAAGCATATAAGGTTCGGCTGGTCAACTCTGAGAAATCGCAAGTGTGTTTGTGTGTGTGAAACCTTGGCTTAAAAGGGCTTGCCAAAATCATTTAAGAGTCGCGTAGTTCTCTAGTCCATAAAACATTATTATATTTTTTGTCTTGGCAAGCACACATTTATATAATTCATTTGCACACTTCAGTTGCCATTTTAGCATTTCTTTGTGGGGCTTGGCTTCATTTCACAAACTAAACCAAACTAAACTTGCCACTACTTATTATTAGGCAGGGACATTAGAAAAGGAACAATCTGTCAGTCAATTGTACAGAAATATGGACGATTTGATGTTGGTTTTTTGGCTTTTGCCATTCATGCCAGGGGTAGAAAACAACTGCCTGAAAAATTACATGGCATGATGAGGGAGCCATTCCACGCATTTTAGAAGTCCATACATTCAACATTTTTTAAAAATATCTGCTTGCTTCTTTAAAGCACACTCATAAATACTTGCGTTTGGTCATAACGCTGTCATGCGTTTCACCGGCATTACAGAGGACTATACAAATAAGTTGTTGGAAGGTGTATACCACCTGAATAAAACGCATTTTTGCAGGTACTGCCCACCCTCTGATATGCACAAACTCACAATCAGAAGAGAAGGACAACTGTAGTAGATAATCATTCTAATGCTTAGTGACACACCAAAAATCCTCTCCCTTTGTTCAACTTAAGTTATCAGTAGCAGCAAAGTTGAACTCTTTGCACAGAATGTTTCTCTGACTCTGAAACAGATTTGCTTTTTTGCTGGCATCAATCTAATATAATGCTAATTTATTTCAAGATTTACGCTTTCAAATCACATTATATTTAATAAGAGCGTTTAATAATTTATAATTACATTAAATAATTCATTTTAACCTGTTAAACTTTCGTACGCTACGATGCATACAAAGTAAATAATAATATGTAAAGCGTAGGAATTTGAACTGGTGTGTAAATGTACACTCGCCTCGCCTAGACAAGCACGAGATTAGTTTATTTGAATCAGCATTTTAACCTCTCTCTCTATCTGACTCTCTTTGAGTAGCAGTATTATGTCAGGTAGGTGTTGCTCATCATACCATTTAATTCACCCTATTAAACTATGTACTTACTGACAGATGTTGGTTGTCGGAGACGAAGGGAGGAGGCATTTTTGTGCATTTTTTTCAACGGCTCCATGTATCATCATCAGTGGCAAATCTCTCTTGTAATCACCTAGTATAACCGACAATGAATTTAATTTGTGCCACACTTGTGTGTTGACTGGCCGGATACAGCAGTCTGCATCGTACTGTGTGTGTGTACTTTTTCAAGTTATGATGACAATAGCATTTATTATTATTATGATTGCTATTACATTTTTTCATTGCCTTGGCTTACATAATATAAAACAGTCAGCAGTATCCTCAGAGAAATGATTTGCAGTGTGAAAATGTATTAATAATGAGCGTGTTGTGAGATAATGAATGACTTTACGATGAGCCATGTTACTTACCCATATTTAACTTGTGTAGCAAATACAATAGCACACAAAACAGTTTCTCTCTTCCACTCTTTCTGGAAGTCAAGCTATGCCACACACATTCAGACATGGACATACATTGATGAAATAAAAATAGGTATACTTGTAGCACCAGATGAATGTTAAACAGCTCCATCGTCATGGCCTGGTGGTAGTGCGTGAAAAAGCTGTCAATATGTTTAATACAAAAAAATGCGCAACCTGTTTATGCGAGTAATCACGCAAATTCTTGTTGCTCGTAAGACCTCATCCATGCTTTTTGAATGGGTTGCACTTCATCGTAGCCCAATCCATAATACTACTTAATATTTTTTTTTCTGTCATGGAAATTAGTGCAGCAAAGGATGAATCTCTGTTTCCTTGCCCACAATAATAATAATAATATTTCGTTGTTAAAAATTCTTCTTGTATTCCATGCCACTCATATTACATGAAAATCCCACACCCGACTCACACTCACTCAGCCGACCAGTAGAGCTGATGCCGCCCAGCATATTAAAATATACAATATTCTTTGAAAAAATCATCCTCATCATCACCAATCACCATCATCATCATCATTTCCTTCACGTAAATAGTTTTATTTTCAGTGAGTTGAGAAAAAAAATAGGATGATGGTTTGTCGGAATCAAAAAGAAAGAAACAAAGATGCATAGTAGCAATGAGTGATCACGCTTGTTCTGATATGCATTTTCACCAGAAGCTCATCTCCCGACTACATGGACATACACACATATAATATGTTTGCCTATAAAAATGATGACGATGTTATAAGTTATATCTGCCATAAAATCCCATCCCAGTCGGCCAACAGGTTGCACACACATGTGTGTACTCTCTGGTGTGTACCTTACTTTGTAAGAGAGCCCAGTAAAAAGGTAGAGAGGAGAATATTAGTTTGGAAGAGTTCTCTCATCACTCTCCTCTGTCTCTGTAGTCAGTGTATTGTTGTGTGCCCTGGTGGAAACACACTGTGATGAACAGTCTGCTGCTTCAGAGTTGTGTGCGGTTGTGGCTGACTCTCTGATCAGTGGTTAGTGAGTATATGGACATTAAATTTCATTTCAGTCGTAGTATATACGTGAAAGAGCAACAGGACAAGATAAAAACTATGAAAAAAAGGATGCTGGGGAGACGCAAGTCTTGAAATACATACATTTTTACCAAAGGACTGCAGATCCACTGCTTATTATATAGTTTACTAATACTTGTTGAACTTTAAAAAAGCATGCCGTTGTTGTTGTTGCTGCTATTGCAACCACAACTCTTACCCTGTGTGCATGCACAAACATACATATTTTGTTGAGTTGGGTGAAGTGATATGATGGTAGAGGATCGTGCAATCAACCGTGCAGTCCGACAGAATCAGCCATTCAGTCAGCAGAAGACGAGCAGAGGTATGATGGAATGGCAGGAGAAATGTCGAATTGTTGCTCAGGGAGTTTAGTTTTTCCTTAGACTTTGTTGACGTAGCTTTGGTGTTTTGGATTCAAGTGACGTTGGTGAACTGTGGACGTAGGATATTTTTATATTATGTGAAACTGTAAACCAATTGGTACTCATATCATATGAAGTGGTGACTCGTTGCAATTGCAAGTGTGTTGCAGATGAACTTTGGCTCTGGTTGTGTAGTTTCATGGAGAAAGATTAGCCTTTAAGTAGATAAGTAACTGTATACAAACAGTACGAATTTTTCACGATAAGGGATAAAACTTTTTATCCCAGTGACCGCACAAACTTTCCTTTATACCCAGAAATTAAACTATATATAATTTTCTATGGATTTTTTTGTCTGGATATGCACATGCATATAGAAAACGGAACAATTAAATGTACAATGGAAATGTGAACATGCGAATTATCGTTTTATGAGGTTTTCTTACGAAGAAAAATTGACTTAAAATAAAACTCTATGACAATTTTCTGAAAATTTGTATAGAATAAATTCATCGAAAGATAATAATTGAGTGCAGGGAAAATTCATGCTGCTATATACTGGTGAGTTGTTGGTGCTGCTACTTATTTAGTATTTTGTGATGATTCATTGCGTCTAAGACGATGCTTCCAGGCATCATCATCGTTATTGCATTCTTTTTATGAGCTAGGAAAAAAGCTGTTAAACGTGGTAGCTAGCCGTAAGGGTTTAGCCTAATGGGCTGTGGCATTGCTTTCTACAATTTTCTGGAAGAAGAGGCGTAATTTGTGCTGATGTTACTGTTGATGATGAGATGTGAGAAGGAGGATGAGTGAGTGAGTGAATCCAGTCAGTCAGTGGGTTAGTTAAAAGGGAAGATCAGAAACGGCGACGAAGGACGACGGGAGTATATCTTTCTCCCTCTCTCAACACTTAACTATACATACCTCCACTCACTACTTACTTTTAAGCTTTTGTTTAAAAAAATCATAAAAAAATGCCGATTTAGATAGTGGAGAAATCAAATGTAGGGCATAAAAATGATCATGATAATAGAGAAGAAAAAAAGGAACAAGAAGTGAGATTACAAAAAATGCTGTTTTAAAGTGGGTCCGCTGGAATCCAACCAAACACATCATCATCGTCTTACACAAGAAGCATCATCATCTCCTTTTCTCCGCGTATTTCTCAGAGAGATACCTACAAACTTATGGTGGACGTGCATGCACACATACCTTCTCTTCATGTGCTGTTTATTTTTAGTTTTTACGACTCCCTTCAGGGTTTTAGTGAAGTTCTTGTTTTACTGGAGATCCTGAGCTAAACTACTACTACTACTTCCACGACAAAACGTGTCCATTATCCATAAAAAGGGGTTCTTTTTAGCGTTCTCAAGAAACCTTACAAGACACAGGAGGATCAAATACCTTTTCAAAGGTTGTTATTCCGTGTGCACTTGGTATATCATCTATCTGTCTATCTGTATAGACGACCAAACCTCATTATATGCGTATAAAATTCAGCTGGTGCGTTTTTGTGTGAAAAAGTATGCATTATTGTGTGTTGAAACACTGAAAGAGATAATATTGAGACGAGGCGAATCTCCTTGTGAGTTAGTTAACCACATGCCTTTCATAATATTTTGTGAAGCCTGCTGCTCCTGTTGAATGCCGGCTTCCCTGTGTTTTGTAATGCTAATAATCCGTGCATCCTCTCTCTTTCGCTGGATGGACGTGCCCTGCCTTCTTCGTCTAGCCACTTAACCCATCATCATCATCGACGTCGTCATCATCATCCTCCACGGTCATGCAACACAGGAACAGATGGACATTCTGCGGAGTGAGTAGCAATAGTCAAAATAACTAAATATATAATATCTAATGCGTTCATTCTTGCTGTTAGGCTGGTCTCTCTACCAGCAAGTGAACAAAGGTTGTTGGAAAACTTGAGTAGAGAACTGACTGAATGATTGCGAGTGAGCTTGAGTGAATAGCAATAGCAACAATAGCCAGTTACATTTCAATATTATAACTTGCACGCATACAATAATATGTGTACATTTTAATACATTTCACGTTGGACTTGTGTCTGACCATTTCCAATCCCAGACCAATAATCATTAAAACGGCAATGCTATTTATATCAAATGTATGTGCTTTTACCTACACACTACTTACCTAATCCTTTTCTGCTTTACGAAAGGCAAAGGTGGGCAAACAATTTTGTTAAGGAATTTTCGTAGCTATGGGGAAAATTGGGGCAGTCAGAGTCGTTTCGTTAATATTTTGGTGAAATGCCGACTTCCGAAATGGCAATGAGATGATGCATTTCACCTATTACGTGCATGGCTAGAAGAAATGGACACATAAAATGATAAGAACCATCTCAAGTTAGTCTGCTTGGCTTTGGTTATCAATATTATGATTAATATACACCGCCGACTCGTGTTTTATTTTGTTAATGACAATTTTATTAGTTAAGTCGAGAGGGTATCTTGTTACGAGGTTTCTGATAACAAAGTCATTGCCAGTGTAAACAATTTGGCTTGCATACTACATTCAGACGTTGTATCTTTGAAAGGTTTATATTTACATTATCTATTCCATAATATTTCACGCATTGAATATGAATTGCATACTTTTAAAATGCCTACAGAGTAAACCTGTGATCTGCCGGCGTCACAAAAATTTTAACACTGTATGATCACGTAACTACTTACGTGCTTTTAGCATACCTCCCTCTTCTGCACTACATCATCAACCCATTGTTAAAATCTGCCATATCCTCCCACTTATTATTACCATTGTGTGCACTATGTTGTTGTGATGATGTATTTTCCATAAATTCATACCCACATCATAATATTTAGTCTCTCGTATTACTCATTCAAGATCTTGTCAAAAAACACAGAATAAATATACAAAACACAATGAAACCATACTTGGAAACCCTGCGACTGAGACGGACTCTGAGTTTTTATTTGAAGAAGGAAAAAAATATACACGCACACAAGTACCGAGTAATGTTATTATGTTTGTTGGAGGTAAAGTTTCAAGAAAATGTATAGTAACACAAATGCTTCTACCTAAAACAATTCAACGATTCTCTCTCAATTGTGGTTCATAATTTAGCATAGCGTGAATTCTCTGCTCTATTCCATCTCACCATGCTGGACATTGATATGATGATGATTGAAGGTGGGAAGGCAGAAAATGACCAACATATCCGGTCCCACCTTACATTAAAACAACAAGTGTCCCTAGTCGGTCGACATGCATGCCTTCTTTATAATGTCTTAAAAAACTCTGTGTATTTTCTTTCCCTGCTTGGAAAAAAGAAAAACATTTTTTCTCCTTGAGATCATGAGAGAGATGAATTACACTAATGTACATACTTAATGTGACGACTACTGTGGGTCAGACTATATTATTGTGAGCGTTCAACAATTTGGAATTAAAAACATGGAATAGGCAATAAAAGCTAAAATATTCATCAGCCCAAGTCACACGATTATAAGCTCACATTACAACGGGTACCTAGAAGGCCGTATAGCACGTCTCATCTGAATTGCAATGGTTTGCAATGAATCATATCATAGCATAAAAACTTATTATTATTATTAGTAATCTTCTTGACTCTAAAAAAATCAGAAATAGTCAATACGCTTCTTTATTTTGTTATCAACATCATTACTGTTGAACAGAAGAGCGTATCTTAATAATACGAGCGGTAATGATTGCTAGTTGTGCTTAAGGATTCCCACAAAACGATCATCATGATGGGGGAAGAAGCGTGAATTGCTTGTTTCATCTTTTTTTATGCTTCTCATTTGGGATCGCGTTCTTGTTCTTTCTTCACTTGTTTTGGGAAAAACCGATGGCGCCTATCTTCAACACACTAATAACCTCCTCACTGGGCAATACAAGGCATGTAAATAGGAATGACCTTGCCAAAGTTGGAAGGATGGATGTATGGATGGTTTTTTTAGCTGGATGATGAGTTAGATTTTCATACATAACTACTTACAAACTCACTGGATTCGAAACAGCGCAGCGTAACAATTGCTTGCATGCACACACGTAAAAAAAGAATGGGCATGGTAACTTCCATGAAGATAGCATGGCAAAAATTGTTCGTGCGGAGATAGTAGAGTTGCAACAGAAGTGGTGGCAGTGATGGTGGTGGTGGTGCTGATGATGATGATGGTGTGGTGGATTAATGATTATTCCATGTTTAATATTATGTATTTTTTTCTACACCAGTCAGTCAGTTGAGAGAGAAGAAGAGTCAGAGAGGAGGATTTTTTTTATTCTTCAGCATATAATGGTGTATTTAATGTAGGCTTGGTTAAAACCTCACACACCACCCAAACTATATACTTACTTTTGAAAAAAAGTATCATAATCTATATCTGCATAATATTCAGGTTCAGTCGGATTCAGAGATGATGTTGATGATGTATGCAAACTAATACAGAGATTGAAAATGATAATAGATACTGCTGACTGACTGATGGCTATGTAAAGCTACTTCTCTGCTACTATGTACTACTTGATGCTTCTGCTGCTAACTGGAAGGTTATTTCAATTTTTCCAGCATATAATTGTTGGATGGATTATTTGATCCATTTTAGCAACAACAAACTCTCTCTCTCTCTCTTTGTAGCTCACTGTGCAATCCATGCAGGCAGCCAGTTGAGCAACAGGAATAAAAGGCTGAGAAGAGCTATCAAGGTCTTCTTTATTATCATTATTCCGCCTGGTTTTCATGCTCCATTGAAACCAAGCTTATTAATATTGATAAAACTCCAAAAATTGATTGAATACGACTATTGTTGCTACTTGCAACTATAGCCGATGAATGATACAATTTAAAAATAAAAAATCTAACAGTCAAAAAAACGCATAGCAACTCCCAAAATACACGCTAGTTTTTTTTCTGGCAATAATAAGGAATGTAGGTACCTAGCATAAACACATTTAACCACAAAATTCATACTTGCTAAATGTCTACTTCAGTTTTTTAAAGTGTTCAGTACTACAGCAGACGATGAGAATAAATTTTGAACAAGGATGTCTTGCAGCATGATATCTCAGCAAGTGGAAATGTACCTTATAACCTGTTAACCTGCAAGTAAAGTCAGATACCGGAAACGTGCAACGGAATAGAACAACAGGTTGCAGTGCACACATTCACAGGGTCTACTTCTACTTTGCACATGCACTTTTGAAAGGCTTGGTAATATTGTAAATGCTCCTCCAGTATCAATTCGGAAATGTGTTTATCTCCATCCCATTCTAACTATATTATTAATAAGTTCCAGATATGTAAATACCTTTGAGCACAGAACAAAAATGTGAAGTGATGCATAAAACAAGGTCTAGGCAGCAACATGTACAAATAATATGGATGAATGCGTTAAATCTTCGAGTATAATCAAAGCTGGAAGTTTTCATATATTTCACGAGCCCATAATCAGTATAATCAATTTAATCATCATGTTCGGGCGCTTAGTTTTATTCAGATGACCTCAATGTACTTATCGCTTCTAATTTTATTGATGTTCGAATTCCGTAGACTATTTAGAAATAATATTTAGATATTCCAATATCATCGTGCTTTGGTTAAAAACAGTTACCATACTCAATAGGGGTGAGTATGTATTCCTCAAGTAAATTAGCAAGATAAAAACCCAAATTGACAACGGCATAGTCAACTTTTTGTCCGTCTGTCCTTTACTACATTTCCTTCTGTCCTCTGCCTCTTAACTATGGAACTGCAGATGCCGTTGGCGCTAAGTGGCTTAATGGTCTGTTGCTTGGAACACTTAGAAGATAGGAATATTGTAGCAAACTCGAAAGATACCTCGAGTATTTAAACGTTTTATAAAAGCTACCAACGATCATTGCCGAGTTTTATGTAGGTTTGTCTGTATAATCTAAATGTGTAATCTTAGTTTTTTTTCACGCTTACTGACATTATTGCTCCTACTTACTACTCCGATTATTCACAAACTTACAAAACACATTTATATGCAAGCCCTCACTTTAAAACATGTACATAATGGTAATCATATTACTTGGGCAGCGCAGCAACAGCAACGAAACAGTAGTATTATGTAAGTTAGCTTTTGCCATGAACTTTTTCTTTGTAAATGGTGGCAAGCGAAGCGAGAAGACAAAAAAATCTTAAACCCAGTCACTCATTTCCCAAAAGAAAGGTGATGCTTGAGCTGGAGTGTAATTATTTAAAACATTTTCTTTAATGGAGAAGACCAAACAGTTTCTTTTCCTTCAGCCATTATTATCGTCATCATCAAAATATTATCATTATTCCGTATACCTTGCTTCTTACTTTACTTTTGCCATTCGCCATGCCATGCTTCCATGTAATCTAACCAGTCATCCATCCATCCGTCCAGCTTAAAGTCGACTTGAGTCTCTTAAATTTCTCCAAGCAAGCATTACCATCGCTTCATCATGCTTTGTCTCCGTCATGCTTGCTCAAGAAAATGTGCGAGTGAGGTGGAGTAAATAACAAAAAAAACACATCAGATCAACATTTTTATCAGCATCATTATCATGATACGCGGCTTTAATATTTTTAGTGAGAAATGTTGGGATGCATATTTATTATAGTGACATGGCATGTCCCCCTAGTCAGCGCTGCAACTAAATAGAAACATAATAGCGTTAAGTTTCCTACCTACAACTTTAACATTCCTGAATTTAAAACAGGAACGTCGAATTTCTTTACAACCAGTTTAGAAAGTACTGATGAAAATTTAAAACTTTTTCAAGTTATATATGGTGTTTAATTTAAGATGGAATTAATAGATGATAAACAGATTGACAATGTCTTAATCGATTCTGCACATTTTTTAACGTTTCTGGAAATTCATTAGTCACAATCTCTATTTTTTGCAAAGTGGAAAGGAAATCCCCATATTAATTTAGTCATTTTGAATGTTATTTATAAAAAACAACTTTTAGCATTTTTAACTTGTTTTAGCTACGCAGGTAGCAAATATGCATTTACTCTAATCCGACACTCAATAAAGTCATGTGGAAATGTTTACAAGCTATTCATTATGTAATTATTGTGCGCGTCCTGCAATTACGTACAGCCCTCATTTGGAATGGTTTATATGAAGCATACTATCACTGCACCCTATGTAACCAGTACTGATTGCGGATTAAAATAAATAAATCCTGAAAATGGATTCACTAACAGCAAACTTATTTATTCTTAATGGAATAATAATAGCAATGTCATATAATTCATACAGTGAGTCCCTTAATGATCAAAGATGAGGCTGATGATGATCATCGTTGTTACCAGAGAAATGAACAATATTAAACAGCTAGAAAGAGCACACACGAGGTTCATATAATGATGGCGTTGCAAACACATATAGAAATATGCACACACAGTTTGCTCTTCCCATTTAGCCATTATTACAAAAGCATTTAAGTTGAAAAGCATGACACACGAATTTGCTTACAAAAAATGTGTTGTAATTACTACTGTATGACAGATGTTGAGAGAGAGAGGATGAAGAAGGCATTTTTAAAATAGTTAGCTCCTTTCTTCAAAACATACTCGACATCGCACACATAGTTATACAGAAGTCATGTATCACAGCAGCATAAATATTATCTTTCGCAAAAATACATATCCCTTCTGCAGGTTCGCTGTAATATCGTGCAATTTATTTTTAAAAAGCTCGACACCATTGGTCCATCCACGAAAATTCTATAAGGGATGGGCGTGGTCCCTTCATATATTGAGTAAATTCAAAATTCTTCGTTTATAATGCAGAGTAATAATAATAATAATCATAATCACGATGATCATGCTGTTGCTGCTGCTGCTGATATTGTATTCTAAAAAGTCATTTATTATGCCATTACTTAAATACATGTGGTGTTGAAAGGAGAGCGGAGCTGAATGTAGCAGGGATTGTCGCTGCGGCATCTATCTTGGCTCGAAAAAGTGTATCAGCGCTGCTGCAAGAAGTAGATGAAGATGAAATGCATTCTTCATCTATAATTCAACAATGAAGAAACGGTACACTTTTTTCTATCAGCGTGTGTTATCCACTAAAGTGGAGCTAGTAATATTAGTAATGTATGTGATGGTGAGCGAATGAGGAGCAAGAATCAAACTCGCCAATTTTTGATTTGTTTACTTTCATCACCATCGCAGCATCAGTACAACCACAAACTTGTAGTTGTAAAGCTTGTACTAAACCGCACCATATGGATAAGCATAATATATTATAACAATGTGGCGCACATAAGTAGTAGTAAAATCGTTAATCTTGATCAAAAGGGGGCTTGGCCACATAGGCAGCCTTCTTTTGAATTGATCTTTTTTCAAAAGAGTCTATTTTTTAGTCGTCTTATAATGCTGTAGTCAAGCAGCTAGTGGATGTTGATGTATAGTCGTCGTGACCGATAATATAGGAGTTTTTAGGACTAGGCTTTATTATGAACACAAAAATTGATAGGTACACACTCACATGCTCCATAATCCTCTCTCATCAGCACTGATATCTTCATCATGACTATATAACACATTTATTATCCTAGGATGATGACGATAAAATGTAACAATAACATCAAATCAGATCAGATCGCTCGTTAGACATATATGTATGAATTGCTATTAAACCGAACATTTATACGAGTCATAGACTATAAAACAGCTTATCTCCATCAATGCTCTTATGTGTAGAGAGATATATAGCAATGCACGGTTTAAAAATGAATGAATATAAAACTGAACGGCAGACATATTAGCTTTACTTCGAATTTGCAATGAGTCCGTCTAATTTTTCATAGGATTAAATTCAGTACTGAAAATGATTGCTTTTCCGAGGATTAAAAACTGTATATTACGCATTCGCTATTGTTTGCTTTTTTCTCGAAACCTATAAAACCTTTCTCTCCATCCCTCCGCCTCATCCTCTCCTCAATAGGATCACTCCTTTTGTATAAGAAGCTTGTGTATTGGCAAAAATCAAATCAAGTTTTTTTATAAGAATAGAGCACGACAAACGAGAACGGCGGCCATGTTCATGTGTATTCTATCTATTTTGTAATAATAATAAATATCACATCCTGAGTATTACTATAAAAAATAAGCGTAGTAAATAGGCAGTGTTGCAGCAGCATAGAGAGAGAGAGAGAGATTGGAAGAGAAAAAAGGATTTGCAACGATGGGGAACAGCTTTCCAATTAGTAACAATACTGCCAGAAGAATAAATAATAATAATAACGTGAGCGTATACTTACATAACTAATAAATAATATCATGTTCTCGATATCTTTCTCTCTGCTCATCTTCATCGTCATCATCATGAAAAAGGTGTTTGCAATTCATTTGCTTGCATAATATTCGTGTAAAAGAGTATTGGATATTGGATTTGGATGCAGGCGACGCGATCCACTTTTTTTGTTCAACTCTTTCGTTGCCGATATCTTCCTGTCTCAGTCAGTCAGTATTAAAAATGCGTTTCTGTCTGCATTCCATAAATTTATAACTTGAAATAGTTCGTAGGAGCATGACAGAATATAAAATTGTCACAGACTAGTATGTATTTTCAAATCAGTGAGAACCCAAATGATCTTGATGATGATGGTGATAATGTTCATCGTGTCGTACTATAAAGATGAATGCAAACCTTATTAATGAGTTTTTTTCTTACTTATCCAATAAGTAAATATATAGAGTATTCATGGGTAAGCTCGTTCTTTGAGGATCAGTAATAAGGTATTGAAAACTACTCATGATTTTTTTCTGGCAAGCTTTCACTTATTTTATTGCACTTCATCTTCAGTTGTGAAAAACAAGCTGTATTGTTCTTTGATAATGATGTCCGTCAATACGACCGTTCTCGCAATGTGCTGTATTTATTGCGATGTGGCGGTTTCACACTGATTACTCTACACTATTGCTCGATATTGCTTAATATAATGCTATATATTTTATATGTAATAAAATTCAATACATTTCTGAGGAGGACCATTTTTCATGTTGTCAAGCAGGACGAGGCCAAAATTATTGGAATATTTTTTGTACGATAGATTGTTACTATTAAATACAGTTGTTATGAGACATCTTTTTTTCTTTGTGCAAAAAATTTGTATGGTAGGCGCATTAAGATAATGACAATTATTTTACAAGGGAACATGTTTTGTTCTTTGGTCAGTATGCAAGCTTTCATTGCTTCTTTTCCACAAATACTTCAGTATGTACACAATATCTTATCGCAAAAGACTATTTAACTATCATCACGTAGTTAGGTAGGTATATAACTCCTTGTCCAGTGTCTCAGACCAATCATGTGTGATATTACATGAGATGTAGTTTTGTTTGAGTTATTGGTTCGGTAATGATGTCATTTTTGTTTATTACTCATTTACACAGTTTCGCATATCGTCTTGACATCGTCATGTGTCATTTCTCATGATCATCATAACCGTCACTGAATCATCATCAGTTAGCAAATTGCAATCAGTACGTGTCTTTTATTTTACAACATTACTACAAATTGACTTCTTTTGGGAACATTACTAACCAACTATGCATTGTACGATCACGTCTTTAAAAACGGAATGGTCATATGGCTATAGGTACATATTATGTATTTTATCTGTTATAACGTTTGGCCAAGATGATTACCAGCATTGAGAAAAATGCAGCAAAATTTTATCAACCAGAGTAGCTCGTCACTCATTGTCGCTTTACGGTATCATTAGTAGTGATGTATAACAATGTGCATTATTTTCCTCTTCAGCATCGTTGGTCGTGGAGAGCTTCTTTCGTCATCTATTGAAAAATAATGAAATGCTTCATTAATCAGTTAAATTCAATGTGGTTGCCGCATCGTTATGAATTTTGTGACCGGTTCTTATTGTTATTCATATAGATTGCTGTGTGGCTTTGTATATTATTATATATCTTTCTCTCTAATTGAATGTCAGACTTGAACAGACAGAAGCAGAGAACTCTGCAAAATATAGCATGAGCTTCTTCACGTAGTCACTAATCCTGACAAAATGAACCGAGTAATAATAACACGACGACAATTTTAAGTACATCAATAAAATTGTGGTTTGGTTTGGGCTGCAAATTAGGATGATAGACGCGTAGTCATGTAGTTAGTTATATCTCTGTGATATATAGTTTATGGACATGCGCACACATGAAACTTGCTTTAATCATCACCATTGTTATCCGAATTTTATATTGCTTACTGTGTAATACAGGAAAACTAGATAATGATATTAATCTATTATGCACGTTGCACTAATAATTTATTGACTAATACTTTAGTGAGCCAAGTAAGTGAAAAATCGAATCTGACAATGATAATTTAGTCGACATTTTCACCGAATTTTTGAAGAATGAATGATGTAGATGAGTACTTATTGTCACCATTATAACTGAATATATATGCCCATACCATTATGTTACAATATTAATGAGTGGACAGACCGACAAATAAATTGGATTTGAAGATGATCGCATTCACTAATGCAGTTATTTATCACACAAACTTTCCCAAATACAAACATGAATCTTATTTTTTCTACATTTTAACAGAACAATGTATATAGGTCAGTTTTTATGCAAAATTTCTATTTAATTTATATATTTTTTCTACGATGGTGCTCTCTGATTACTTGGTGATTTGCGACTGTATCATTGATTGTGTGTATATGGCATGTGTAATTGTACTGTTTTCATTTTCATTGTAACCCTGTTAAAAAGTAGCATCTTGTGTCCTGTTTTCCCTTACCATCGAACTTTTGCCTTTGTCATTTTATCGAAGTGTTTTTAGTAATAAGTGATGATGATGATAATCATAATAATAATAGAGGCATGCTCACCGTGAGCACACCTCACAATTTTTACGCAAGATTGTCTCGATTGGGTTACGGTATGATGTCTAAATTTTGATACTTTCGTTCTGATGTATGGCATAATATATAAAAACTCATTTAAGTATGTGCTATTCTCTGACTCAAGAGTTCAGCCACTCCAATTTCTTCGTCTGTGATGCTGAAAATGAAGGATGAGGCTTGAGTTGAGATAGTCTTTTGAGGTTCTGTGTTATTGCCACATTCTTTGATGCCCTGTCTGTGAGAAGAATCAACTCTTTTTTTCTTCGTAAATATGTGAGCAACGTTTGTAGAGTGTGTGTGCACAGCAGTTCTTTTCTGACATAGATAGGGATGTACACGGACTGAGAAAGAGCATTGTTGTGAAACCATCCAAGAATTGACCAGTCGGTGGTATGGCATCCCAGGTAGGCTTGTCAATGGGCTTATTGATAGCTCATCGTCCTCTTCATCGTTCATCTTCTTGTTCATCATCAGCATCAGATAGGGCCACGACTCAAATAACATCACCTCAGAGTATCACGCTCGCATGTATTTTTTAAAATATAATGAATAAAAAATGTTCATTCAAATCTGTGTATATTCATGTAATACTACTAATGTATACATTATATTTGCAAGAACAAAAATATGGCAACTGTCTTGTTATAAAAAATTGTGAATTTGGATTTTTTGAACGAAGTGAGATTTGTCGCTCATTCAGTGATACTATAATCACTTATTTCAGCAACAATGTTTGGGCGGCTTATGCATTGGTGTTATAGAGGCGATGGTGCCGTTGATACTGATAGCAAACTGATACAGGTCTACCAGCCAAATGATATGTTCTTCTCTTCTGACTAATCTTTCATTATGTTGTTGTTGTTGCTGTAGTTACGTAACTCAGCATCTTCATCATTTAAGCCACTTTTCTCAGATAGTATACCTACTACAAGTCTAATAGCAGACGCCAATGTAATGTGTTTTACTGGCAAAGTTCGTATGAGCAGCAGTAGAATTGTAAATTGTAATCTGAGAGTGAGATGATATCCCTGATAGCAAAAAAGACATGCTGCTGATATGTACAAAATGCATTTTTCACACACGTCACGTTAGTTTTTCTCCTTTCAGAAATTACCTACGCTTCATTCATCTGCATTGTTACAGAACTTCTGCTGTGAGCGAGTCTCCCTCTCATTCATTGGCCTCATCGTATACAAAAATGCAACAATTTCTGAACATTTCAATTACTAATTAGCAATTCCCTGAGAAAGACAGTGCAGTGGGACTGGGACGAGGACAAATGTAAAATTAACGCTATATGTATGTATACGTATTCGTTTTTTCTCCCCCTCATTTCCAAATGCCCGATCCTACCGCTTTAGTTTCTTGTGAAACCCTTCTCAAATTCTTACAAAGATGAAAGGGTTGAACATCAAGGGGGAATATTGTCACCCATGTAGATAATATTAAAAATAGTTGATAATGCGTTACTCCGTTGTTGTTAAAAGAAAACATTATCAGCGCCAACATCTTATCATGTGCGTCGTGTAGTTTAAGTTTATTTGTCAGCCACAGTCAAACGACACACTTTTTTCACACAACTCGCAAAACCATGTCATGCTTTTTACAAAAATGGGGTATAATGTAAACATATATACCTACTTTGATAAGTACCTTTGCATGTTAACAGCATTTACTCAAGTATTAGCATCTACACACATCACAACCAACACGAGAGAAATCCCAAGGTGGGTTTTCATCCGTATTTTTTTAAATATTTAAAAAATATATATTCATTTATACGTGTAAACACACACCACACCGTTGCCACTCCATAGTATGCATCACTGCAGTTATTTCAATAAATACATAATAAAACAAAAAAGACAAGGAGTAATTTCAAACTCCGACCTGAAAGAAGAAAAAAATTGCCGATTCACTCCCACCTCCCGTGTCGTAGTAGGTATACTTCAAGTAGAGAAGAGTTTTAGGAGCTCTAAACCCTGAAACGAGAATAAAACACACAAAAGGCAACATCGAATATTCATGAATGCAGTTTGCATGCTCATCTTCATCATCGTCATGCATGCCATGTTGTGTGTGTTGCATTAAGTCTATCATTAGCTCCATAATATGAAGACGTCTTCAGGACCTACCGCCACGTCACAAAAATATTTGTTATGATTAGCAGCAGCAGCAGTAGCGATGTTAGTGCTACTTATAGGCCCAAAAGTAGGGAAAAGATGTTTTAAGAAAATTGTTTCCTGATAACTACAGTAATGACTGCAAGCATCAGGTAGCAGAAACTGTTTGTGTATTTACAATATACAACGTCAAATAAATTTTTTAAAAAAATTGCCGAATAGCTACAGTTAAGCGGAGAATTTTTTTTCTGTTTAGGTTTGCATTCATCCTTTTGACTTGCTGTTTGTGTGAGCGTGCTGGTTTCACTGTATGAGAAGATGATGCAGATATACTGATAGACTAGTACTTGATACCTAGCCACCAGTCACCACCAATGAATCTGTCTTCACTGCAGGCTCTATTAAATTGTTATGTGCGGTCCAAAAAAGAGGTGGTTCCCATTATTTACGAGTTGCTACGATTAGATTTGAAGCATGCTGGGCTATTGTCAGCTATTTGATCACGATCGCACATGATGCGTAACACCAGTCAGTGTGCTCTAATAAAAGATAAGAAGCTCTTTTTCTTACACATTAACAGTGTACAAAAAAGGTAACAATGACGCGGAGGAGAGATGGTGGTGGTAACGATGATGATGATGATGACGATAACTCTTTTGCATCTTTCTATTCTCCCTGTTGTCTGCAACTGGAGAGAGGGATACATTCATGTTTTATGTACCTATTTCACTTCGTATATCACTTGAAACCTAAAGCAAAGAAAAGTTGAATTGTTACTGGTGATAACTGTTGTATGCCTTTTCTCTCAATTATAATCCAACCCAAACTTTTTTTTGTAATAGATGCTAAGGAAATGTGAGAACGTCTTCTGGTGACTGTTAGCTTACACGCTGAGAAAGAGTGTTTATAATAATTTGAAACTGTAGATCGATTTTTTATGTACTTGTCTCACTTAAATTTAAAAGTTTAATTTCATACTTTGATTTTGATTTATCAGCAAATTCTTGTGTGAGAAAAGGTGGTTTTATGTGAAATTTCAGGAGAGAGCCGCTATGACTGTGTGTATGCAAATTTTAATGCCTGAGTCAAGTAGTATCGGTTTCCAACAAACGTGTGGCATACATTGATCAACTTTTGACAAGTGATCATCATCTACCGCTGTGGCTTCGAGGAGACTTGGGAAGATTAATGGAAGGTTTACTTTTAAATTGGAGGCTAGAAAGCAATATGGTTGCTGTAGGTTCAAAACCTGAAAGTATTTTTTATGCGTATGTAGTCAAAGTGAATGAATTTTCTCTCTCTCTCAATGACAACATATTTTTAGAGATTTTTTACAACTCATCAGTATGCTATTTTAAATCATTTTCACCACAGTCATTCACACGTACTCATTCATTTATGTCTTTACTTGCTCAAAAGTTGTTGTCATGTCTGATGGCCTGTGATCATCTTCTTGGGCGAGACGAGTAGATGTATTTAAAAAGAGAAATTATTTAAATTGTCTGCAATATGTGTTGTAAATGTGAGGAGAAGAGGGACGACACAGAGAAATAAGTTGCCTGACATGGCCGTACATGAAAACAAAAATTTTTTTGGGTGTGACATCAAGTTTGTCCAGCATGTGTGACCACAACAGCACCCCAAATGAACATAGTCGAAAAGAAGGAGAGTCGACAAGTGTCCACTGAAAACAACGACTATGTCGACGGCAAGTTTTTTTATGTTCTGTGGCTCTTGTCGTGTGTGGGCACTCACTGAATTCATGCCAACGTCAGTGAATAAATAGATTGATGATAATAATAATAACTCTGACAACGACAATGTTGATGACCATGCTTCTCAATCCTTTGATCACTCCTATTACATTTAACGCTCAACATGGTCTTCATCAACAGCGGCACTTCCCTAAATATTTTTCCACCGCAGTTTTGCAGTACTTTATTCTTTTTTCGTCTCAGAAGTCTTTTATTTATTTTACTATATTTCATAATTTCTGAGAACTTCCGTGTTTTTCATTATAACACAACAGTTCTCTGTATTAAGTTCGTAAAAAAATTTCAGCCAATAAAATTTATATTGTAAATAATGACGGTTATAAATTAACGAGGACAATAGTATGGTATTTATGAAGGAAGACTATGCCACTACCTCAAAAACAGAAGAATGGGATGGTTTTCATTCCTCACTTGTGTGCTAAACTTGACAAAATCTCTGGCTATGCATATAACATATTTAATTTGACCAACATTCGCCATCAAATCCCCCAAAAATGTTTGCCACTCATCATCCTCATTGTCTTGTTCGGTAGCATTGAAAAGTAGAACATAAAATGAAAGAAACGAAATCCACAAAAAGTTAACATATTACAAGAAGATTATACAGAGATAATAATATAATATATTATGACATAACATAATTTAACGTTTTGATGGTGGCGGCTGAAACATCAGTAGTATCCTCATCTCATTGTTTGTGCACTCGGTACATTCTGTTTTTATATCAGTCACCTTGATTTCCACTGTTATTTTTTTCTTGAGACAAATGCTATCTGTCTCTCCATTCAAACCAACTCCTTTCTGTCATTCATCTTCCTTCTCCCTCTCTCCCCCTCCCTCTCGTCTATTCATTTTATTTATTGCAATTGCGACATGATGGCAAAAAGGAAGATGCTACATGTCTTTTTGGTCTTGGTGACGAGGAGGCGAGGGTGATACACGGTGTGCATTTATATTGGCTATTTTTGCGATTCTATTTAGAAGCTCATGTTATTTTAAACGCCTTAATTTTTGTTCATTTGTTTACTTTCACCAAGGCAAAAATGCAAGAATAGAATAGAAACTGGCAATGGAAGTACATCATGTTTTCGACCCTCATTTGTATGCATCCATTCATTCATTGGATATTTTTGGAATGCCACCCATGATGTCGTTAAGAAAAATAGGGTTGACTCGCACAAGGCATGCACATTAAATCTTTTTGCAAAATGGTACGAATTCTGGTTTTAATGATTATCATCACGATTATTTATTAATCTTTACCAAAGGATGATATATATAATTATGATTTACCTCGAATGGTCAAATCATAAAAATAAATAAAATGGACTGCATTACATGACTGCAAATTGTCGTATGTCAGCGTTATAATCATAAATGATAAATATATTTTCTAGGTTTTCTACAAAAAAGTCATGCGTAATGTGTAACAGCAAACAAGACAGGTATGCATAATCAGCACAGCGTGTAACGGTGCTATTGTTGTTATTGTGTCTTTCTGCATGCTTTTCTGAATCTGTCCACATGATTAATTAAAGTGGCGAAATGGCTAAACAAATAAATTTATTAGTCACTCAAGAATGTTTGAAGGTAAACAAGAGTTGTAATTAGAAAGGGGGCGAGAAGACATTTGCTTCATGTAAATAGATACAGAGAGAGCAGTAGTCCTTTTAGTAGAGAATGCAACTTGCCCAATTGATAAATACCAGCAATAATGGTTATAATAATAATAGTAATAATGCGAAACTATAACAATAACCGTAATGATAATCACGGTTGTGATCGGGTATAATATGTTCATGTCAATTTTTTCAATGATTCCAGTTAACATTACTTTGACTGTTAAAGAATATAATCGAGTTACATATTTATGGTCAATCTGATCAAAAACTCTTTAGCAGATGGTCATCTCCTTACATAGTTCAATAGACACGATTAGGTCGATTCCGATAGGATTGATAAAAAAGCCAAAAAAATGTGATAAACCACTTGAAGTTGATGTGAAGAAGAGGAGAAGCAGGGTATAGTAATGCAGCAAGAAACAGCAACAACTTTTCTTGAAAAGTTGAAAAGTGCTGATTTTCAAAAAGCCATCAATCAGTTCAGCAGCCACAGCAGCGGACAAAAATATCTCGTTGTCGTTGTGAACTAGTTGGTTGGCATGGCATGCGATCATCATCAAACCACCATCAAAGCTGTAATAACGACAAGCCAAAGTTGACCTTTCGCCGCGGTATCATAATATGTTAATTAGAATGGTTGCATATAATATAGTGTAAGCATATATCATACTAGTTGCATATATTATTATAATCGTCAGTCACCACCACCAGTCTCCCCTCGTCCCAATGATCCCAAGCTTGAAAAACTACACAATAATTGAAATATACTACTACTGCATATTATTATAATGCATTATTACCTTTACTCCTCTTATTATTACGACCGCTAGTACGAGTTTTGTTCTTGGGCCACAAGAAGAAAGGATTTTTCATAGATCGTAGCATTACCCTCATCCCCATGCTTCTGTTCTGACAAGAAAATAGCATTTGAAAGGTTTGCATTTTTGCATCAATCATCAAGAAACTTCATCCTCATCATCAAATCCATTATTGCTTGGCATCTTTGGCAATAATCATTGTAATAATAATAACAATAAGACTACAAAGTTCAACTATGAGAAAGTTTATTACCTATATTGCATTACAGTTCGATATATTAGACGCAATTACAAGCTTACATGCAAATATAATGATGATGCATTCCTTGTTTATAGCCAGTTTTTTAAAAAATATACAAAAATAAAAAAAGGAAAATAATGGCAATAAAAAAGCTGCTCAGTGGAACAGCAGCAGCAGTCGAGTTTGTTTCTGTACCGGATTTCTTTCCCGTATAAGTATTTACAATATGCTATCGATTTTCATATTTCTTATGATAAACCCAATCTGCAAAATAAGAGGTTATAAATATAGACATACTTTTTCAGCATTATTTTTGCATGTCAATTGCACAGTAAAGATAAAGAAGTGGCAAGTGCCGTCACAAGTCAGAGCTACTGACTGACTGACTTGTTCTCTGATGATAAATTATTATTCAGGATTTTGGAGATAGAAAAGTCAGACGAGGACACACACAATTATTATAAGTGACTATATTTCTATCGCCTTATTAGTTTCCTTGTTATAATTAGTATCTAGACAAGTTTGTGCTTCTTGTTGAGATAAGAGAAAAAGAAAAATATCTTCAAGAACTTGACAAATCATCATCAGGTTTAAGATTTAAGCATATTCAAAATTTGCGATTGTTTGATCACCCCTTTCTCCTCTCTTCTTCCCTTCTATTTATATTTATGATAATGCTGATACTTGAAAAAAGCTCATTGAGAAATTGAAATTGAAAAGCTGTCAGCCAACTGGGAATGAAGGATTATGAGTACTGCTAAAACAACTCAGCGAGCATCAAAATAAATATTAAATTACAGTAGAAGAAACGCTGACAAATTAGCCTGACACTTTTAGAGAAGGGATCTTGTCTTGCTTTTATCCTTTTGGATAAAATCCTGACTCTTTTATGATGATCTACTACCAAATCAAGCAAGTACAACAAATCAAAGAGCAAGTGCCCTTTTCTTGTTTCAGTTTTCTAGAAAATAGGAAGGCAACAAGCACAGAGTGTAAGTCAAATGATTTGAATAAAATGTGCCTCATTAAAAGTTAGGAGTCATAAACAAAGAATCATGATCATGTGTCATTGCAATTAGTAATGGAATTGTAATCTTTTTTAGTCTTGTAACAATATAATTTTCTAATACAGAAATCGCAAATACATTTTATTGTATTTTTATTACTTTGGTCCTCTGGTTCAAGAAATTTGCAAAAAAATCTGCCATTCTCTTTTGTGAAAATATCATTTGCTTTTCAGGTGGGTGGAACAGGCTGCCCCAAAGAGTATACAGCAAACTGAAGAAATGTTTATAAAAATATACCTGATTTAAAAACAGCTAGTCCCGTCATGATGATCATCATGAAAATTTTAAAATGTTTGAATCCTGACAATCTTTCTTTTTTTCTGTGATAATTTTTACTCGCTCATTAATGAAAGTTGTTCTGCTGACTGACACGAGTAGTAGTGCTGCTGGTTGGTTTTATATTTTGAATAATGGCATGTAGGAAAGGAAGCATGAGTTCAATTTAGTATTGTAGCTCTAAAAGGGAGGGTAATAAAAGGAGTAAAATATTTTTTAATCAGTGAGCAGCTCAGCAGAAGGAAGCATGATTGTCATTAAGAGATAAAGTACGTTCGTACTCTACTCATATCTTCTTTTTTGCTTTGATGATAATAATCAAATGGATTCGTTCCACCTCATTTTTGCCATTTTACTTGAAAAACAAGTAAATTGAGGAGATCAAGAGAGAAGTCTGCATCCATATCAATTTTGTGTGGTTATGACTGCATATACACATAGTGATTATAAACTAATCAGTTACCTGCATTTAACTTTTCTATAAATCTGTTTACCAACTATATATTTTACGAGCATTAAAGTTTTATAGTACCCAAGTGCATGTAAGCTCTGCGTTCCACTAATAATGATGAAATAAAGTGGTAATGCACCTTCAACGTTTAGAACATGAAACTTTGGTTTCTTTAGCTGACGATAATGTCCGAAAATTTAATGTATGAAGTGTGTATGAATTTTTTCTGCATTTGGCCACAGGTTGTTGGCAAAGATGACTTTCTTCACACTAGTAATTGCAATACAGATTTAGGCTTAGCATTCCTCGATATGAAAATACAAAAAATTGATAATTTCATGTTTTTGACAATCCATTACTTCCGTGCCAACATAACTTTTGAAAGAAATTGTCATGTTTTTGTACATCTATATGCTTGTTTCATATCTTAACTGTAGACCATGTCATAAATTGCAAGCAGATTTCAAGAGAAATTAACTAAAATTGCTCTAAGAACTCTGCCTTTCTAAATATATTTGGATTGAGTTTATCGTTGTTGAACCTGATTAGCACCAATTATAGGTTTCATACTAATGAACAAGTAATATAAATTGCGTTTTAGAAGCATTTAACAATGACTCGGTAATTTTTGCATGGGCTATTCATATTCATTCAGACTATTCATTCAGGCATATTTCGGTACGAATGTCAAAGCGATGACTAACGTACTGTGCTGATTATAGTTTTATTGAAGTAAAAATAAAGCTATTAAGTTTTTGCGACAATCGTTTTAATATTGTTTTTGTTCTTTTTATTCCAGGTAATCACACTGAAGGACCAATGAGCTCCCAGTTAGAACCTGGCCACTGACTCGACATTCCAAGAAATCTAGAATACAAAAACTAGGTCGATTTGTCGGGAAGTCGAAAAGGAAACTGGCGCTTTAGATTTTTATAATAAAGCAATTGAAAGTCGGAGCTGTCGTAATAAAGTTGTAAATACTACGAAATTATAACAATCAACCTGCACTGTGCAACCGAGCGAGCTGTTCAGTTGACTGGTCCATACTGGAATCAAATTAATTAAACTAAAGTGCCTTTAGAATTGATAAAGTGTTTAAATATCATGACATTTCGTGCAAAACTTGCGAATTATATTATTCTTGTGTATATTGTTGGACTCCGTTAATAATACAACGTGGCGAATTTTATACCTTTTGGAAAGTATTGTGATCCGATGCCTACCGATCGAGTAGTACGCCCTAACATGAGCTCCAAAGAGGTAAGTCATCGTCCTTGCATTGTATTCTTTCTAGTTTGTAGTAATATTTAAATACCATTGAAAATAGACTGATTCCAGTCTTCAGTCTAAAGCGAAAGATAATTGAAAAAATTAGACTCTATATTGCCATGTATCCGACCACGGATGAGAGAATAATTTTTTATAGTATTATGCATAGTATTAAATTATAGGTAGGGACATACCTATCCATCCCAAACGAAAATAATCTATATCTATGCATAATTAATATTTAAATGAAATATTATGAAGATTGTAAAATTTTATTACATACCACTTTTGACCTTATCCTCATAAACTAGATTGAAATCAATTGTTGTGATTGCATTTTTAGCAAGCTCGCAAATAATCATAATAGTAATAACAACCAACCCATTTGCAAAAAAGACACAATAGAATTAAAAATGAGTGTTAGAAGAGCATCAACAACAACAATTCAATACAGTAACAGCCACAACCTTCAATTTAGCAATAGGAATTCAATCATTTCATTTGAAGGCACGAAGAAGAAAAAAAACAACAAGAAACCACCCTGCAGCCTTCCTTCAAAAGCTCATCTTTACAAACACGAAAAAAATGTTCTTAATACTCATTTTCTTCTTCGGTAACCATGCTTCAAATGTTTACCGAAAGGTGTAATTGTATGAGTTTGTTTGCATATTAATAATTGCAATACCTACATGAAGTAAAGCAAAAAATCTCCAAATTAAAATGGTAAAACATTTTTATAGCCAAATGTTTGCCCACACTACTTACAAAACTACCACGGCGTCTCATGCCAGTGTTTCTTGGTTTTCTTCTTTTGCAAACATTTTATGACTTATATAGGGTGTTCTACTACAACTATACAACCGCAAAACATGAAAAAAAAGTTTAAGGCATGTCCAATAAAAAATTAAAGAGAGGACCAACAAGACCAACCTGAGTTTATGCATGGATAAGAAATGAGCTCGTAAAAGTCAACATATTATTACTAAATGGTCGAACCAGATCAGCTCCGCTGCTGTAAGTAATATTGCTTCTGCTCTTGAAGATGAGGTGGTGGTGAAGAGGATCATGATGAACCCATATAAAGAACATGACGAGTCTTTCTCTCTTTCAAGCTGCAACATTCCCATCATCTCTATTTCATTCTTATAAACATCCATAGTTCCTTCGGGCAGCACTCATATTCAGGAAGATTGCCATTTATTACTATCATCATTACGCTTAAATATTATCAACTTCTTCAGCAAAAAAAGTCATGGTGTTCCTGCTTTTTTAAAAAAAATTACATCATCTGAATATTATTATCTACACGGCATATGCATTTACTACAATAACCACATAGAACGTCCCTTCTCTCTAGCAAATAAATGTACACACACGTTTCCTTATTATCAACTTATAGATATATCCCTGTAGAGAAAATGATTGCCATCACTTGTTGCATCTTTGCGTGTACATATTTAGGTACTTACTTGTATCTGGTTGCGTTATCCAAACAGATTTAGATCCAAACGTGTAAACAAATGAATTTTATAAGGAATATTATTATTATTGAGTATGATTGTGGTATGCGCATATTGAAAGGATTCTAGCTATAGTTTTATTGCGATAGAATGAATATATGCACCTATATAAAAAATGACGATTTGTGTATGCGTGTGTGCAGACTGAAGTTTTGTTTGTTGTTGACTCATTGATCAATGATGATGATATTCAATACGTTGGTTCGGTGAGTGAGTATCATCGATAAAAATCAATTCAACGAGAGAGAGAGAATTCAGAAGGAGTTCTCTCTTTTCTTGATTTTTTATCTACTTGCTGGCTGCTGCTGTCCTGCATAATGAATTATGCATGATGAGATCATGTTGTTGTAGTTTTTGTGGTAGTATAGTGGTTGCTCTGTGTGCTATGTACTCTATTAAGTAAAATGAAGTGTTATAGATAGGTTAAATATTATATGCCTCTGGATGGGTATATGTTTATATGCATATAAAGTTATGGGGTATGATGAGCTTCTGTGTTTGCAGTTGCTAAAACGACGGCGACGACGAAGACGGTTTTCCTTTACATCGTCCTCCTATCATTCATCGCACTGCATCCTTGATAACCATATTATGGAAATGCAAAACACTTCTTGTGTTAAGTCTTCTCCTCTCGCTCTGTGGTTCTTGCCTCTTCTTCATCTTGGATCTTCTTCTCTTTCAAAAAATCTTGCTGTATAGGGTAGTAGTTGTGTATAGGGATGTTCTAGACATATACCAGAATAATATAATGATAATGATATTACCTTACCTTGTTCCTTTTCTTCGAGTTGGTCTGCATTTATTATATTATTACGTGAGGAATCCCTCTACGTATGTGTCTGTGTGTGGTATCATCAGATTCAATTAATTTTTATTTCAGCTCATGTTTATTTTATTGCTTATTACAAATTTATTGAGGATGTTCTCTCGTGTGGTGGAACAAATATGAATGCAGTTTGTAGATTTGGTGCATTGATAAAGGAGTTAAGGAGAGAACTGCTTACAGTATACCTAGAGATGTAAATGCATGCACTTTTTTTTACGTTTTCCATCATTAACTATCAGCCTCCTTGTTTGTTCTACTTGCCATGCTAATCAATATCCAATATCTGTGATTTCAAATTTAATATCGACAACTGAGTCCCAAGCGTTGTTATGACAAAAGGGTGATTATATCTGCGTAACAAATCTCTGCCAGATAACGGTATGCAAGTAAGATCATTTAAAGTCAAAGTAATCAAATCGACAAGTTGGGAAGATAGTAATCTATGGAGCCAATAAAGTAAAAGAACAATATTTTGTTTGGTTTTTTACGAAAATATTCATGCTTACATTTTTTACATTTTCACTATTAAAAATTTTCCACCTAATTTAGTGAGACATTATGTAAATGAGAGGCGGGAAGGAGGAGACACGGTACACAGTGCGCTGCTAACACGCACTATTATACTCACTCACAAAAGTTGCAAACTGGCAGCATAATTATGTCCATTTACCTTTCTATTTGGGCATGTCCCTATATGACACACCAAAATAAAATATTTCTTCGTCTTACTTTGTTGAGTAACAGCAGCAGACAGACAGACAAGCGTGTAGCATGAATGCACAACGCTTGCAGTTTTTTGATTTCCTCCTAACAGTTTAGGTGGGACTAAACAACAATATTGAGTATAAAAATGGGACTGTTGAAAATTAAGTTTTATCGAAGTATACTGCTATTGTTTAACAAATCTTAATAAACATAATACAAGGAAAAAACTCTACCCCTCTCCTCCTCTTTATTTCATGCAAATTGAGACTATTAGCTTTGATTTGATTAGCAAAATTGAGAAAAAATGGGAAGATGGGAAAAAGTGGGAGAGGTACTTTTGATGCAATATTTTTTCCTACATAAACAAGTAGGTTTGGTTTAGCAGAGGCTTATTTGTTCCTTGCTAATGAAACATGAGGTGGAATTGAATTCTTAAGGAGAATAGCAGTAATTGATATGATGATGATTATGCTAAAAAAAGTCAGGAGGAGATTGATAATTTGGGAGACGTATCGTATGTACTGGTGAAGGGGAACAAAATTTACTTCTAGGTATATTTAGCTGCAAAAAGACTGCTTTTAAAAATGAATGATTACTGAATGGATTTTTCCTTAACTTATTCTGTTGCTCCTGAGAGATGGAGAGTTGCGATTTATTAATGTAAAGAAAGAAGCTGTGAGCCATGATCAGAGAAGAGCAAACGAGTAGATCTCTCCTGTCTTTGATCTGCGCTCACCCATGTATAAAAGTAAGTGCCAGCCAAGCCTTAATTTGGGTGGGGTAGGTTGGTTCATGCTCATATTATGCATGCATGCACTATTATTATTATTATTTAAAGAACAGAAAAAAATGTTTGTATTGCTTTTTGGACAACCATGATGATCATAATAATGAGCAATAAAGTTATGCCAGTGTTTAGTTAAACAAGGGGTACTGAAACAACGAAAATACAAGTAAAGCAAGATGTGTGTTATCTTAGAGAAATTTAAAATTATTACTCACTTGGAGTAAATCGGATAATATGCGTTATTGGTTTCTCACATATTGGCGTTTGGAAAAACAATGGTGTTTGCATGGGACCACATATCCAGTGAATATTGCATTTGAACGGAAAAATGGATCAAATAAATTAATTTTTATTGCTAATTATAAATTTGTTATTAAAGCAGGTTTAGAGATTTTTTTGATTACGCTTGAATAATAAAGTCACGTTTATGAAAATTAAGTCCGGTTATTGTGGAAGTAATAGGATCGTTATAATAAAGTATTTCAAGGCATTTTAAAGATTGTTTATTCATATGACCTGAAAAGGTCAAATATGCTTTTCTTCTTTGTAGACGTTGAAATGAGCGTCTTTGATGCATCAGCAGTTCCATTCGTTGTTGATGGTCGTTACATGCTTGAAAAATAAGGGAGAAAATCTTAGAAGAGACAGAAATCATGTAAATCTGTGGGCATACATAAATGCAAGCACTTGTTCTTGTGTACAAACCGGGATAAGGAGAGGTCCTGAGATGAGAAGAGAAAAACCAACGCCTTCAGAAAACGTTCTTTTACAAAACATGCACATGACAACATAATGGCATCAAAAAGAGCGGTCCACCTTTTTGTGAGTTTAATTTGATCTGACAGAGAAGAGGTTGTGTATGTTTGATTCTAAATAGGAAAAAGGCTGCGAGAGGAGATAAGCAAGACACTTGGTAATGAAGGCTTGTGCATGACAACGGCACACCGTTTGTCGATGAGGATAATGATTTGTATATATAAGAATTACATTATGGAAGCATGGTGATGTCTCTCGACAACAACATCAAATCATAAGGTTGTATGTCGTGTGTACATTGTAGATTTTGTTAGTTGCAATAATAATCACATGAAATGGATAATAGTGCCGAATCTCAGTACTCTAGGAAGGAGTAAGGTGTAGATATTAAGGTGGTAGTTGTAGGTGCTTCATTTCAAGTCATGGTAAAAATTGTGGTGGTGTGGCAATGGTGACGCAACACTTTAGTTTCATTATACAAGAGATTTTTATAAAAGTTTATAAAGACATGCATGATGGATACTTGTAAGTGCACGGTTGGCGTGGTGCTTGGAATCATCTTCTAACTTTCTTTTGTGTTTTCCATGCCCATTTTATACGGTATCCATGCCGTACTACTGCTGCCATATCACTATCATCATCCCTCCTACAACGCATCCTATCAAAAACAAAATACATTGAAAATGCATGTTTGTGCATGTATATTTGTATTATTTTTCCCGAGTACAATGTTTTTACTAAAACGCATGTGTGTTATCTATGTACATGTGTGTGTGGGTAAAATAAGTTATATTCCTAAATGTTACTACGGTTTAATGTTAAATCGACGGAAAATGATATTATGTATGTATGTATGTAAAATAAATGCACTCATCTGTAATACTCCTTGAGATGGGATGATGATGATGATCATTTTTGTCTTGGCTTGCACTGCTTCATAGAACACATGGGACACACCTTAAATAATAGTTTAAACATTTTATACACTCTGTGAACATTTTTCTTTTCAAAGGCGTCGTCGTCATTTTGAGAAAAAAATATCTGCCTTTCTTCACGAACTAATGCAAACAAAACGAGAGAAGAGGAGTAGAGAAGGACGACATGGTGAAGAAGAATGAAAGGAGATAATGCACATAATATTTAATATGATACTACCATAGCGTTATTATGTACAAATATGAGGTTGATGATGATAATGATGAAGTGATGGTTGTTGTTGTGCTGTCGTAGTGAACCGTGTATATGCGTGGTGGTCATCATCATAGTCATCATCACAAGGATTCATTGGTATAACATGGAGAAATGAGAACTTTCATGAAAAAAATCCTTTTTTAAAGTCTATTTACCAGCACATTTCAAATGCTTGCCCATGTGTTAACACTAATTTTCAGCGAAAAAAAGTGAGGGAGTGCCGCCTCCACCTATATGTACAATTTCTATATACGTACTCGTATACTTTCAGAATATTATTTAGTGAGTGTGGTAGAATGGCTTCATATTTCTGACTGTGAACATTATTATTTTTTGTCTGCTTCTAATTAATATCACCAGAGATCAGTCACTGACAATGAGTTCATGCTGAGGATTTTATAGGTTCATTGAGTCAACCAATGGTGCGGTCAGTTAGAGAATACAAGTAATAGCGAGTAGGTAGGTCTTTAGAAATAATTTTTCATAGATTTTTTACCTAGTTTAAAAAAAGAATTACAGACTTTATAGCATATTTAATAGATATCTATTCGTGAGCAGTCAACCTGTTGCAAATTACTAGTAGTACTACAGCTTTTAGGTCGGATTGGGTTCTATTGTGTAATTACACAGGAAAAAATCAAAGCGGTTTGTCGGCTGCCATTCTATTAGCTTCACGGTGAACTGGACTGGATCTTCTTAAGTACATAAGTACATTATTAAAGCAATTGTTATTCTAACCTGCTTGTACGTTAACTGTCTAAAGCACATTTTAAACACTATATCCATGTTGTATAATTTGGTTTATTGTGTCGTGGTGGAATGCTATAAAAGACACGGCAGAACGTCGTTATAGGACAGTGCTATGCGAGCAAGTGTCAATATTATCTTGGCAGACTGTCATTGTTCAACTTGTCATAAAATAAATCTGGCCCATAGATAGATATAAATACATTAAAAGTTAGAGCACTCTTGTTACATGGTAGACATGTGCATATGTAAATATTCTATCATATCTGTTAGGAATCTGTCTGAACGCAACAACAGTTCATTGTAAAAAGCGGCAGCCAAAGGATATGCATTGTGCATAATAAACCCGTTCGTTTTTGCAAATATGATTAGATTTTTCATGGCTGAGTTATTAGACACATGTTAGTTCTTCATGAATAACATTAACTATTTGCGTACATGTCCGCATACAATATTACCCACGTAATAGGCACCAAATAATTCACTGGCAGAGCAGCAGCAGCAATGACGAAAGAAGGTAAAAGGAACATGGTGGCTATACTGACTTGTCACAATATCAGTGGTTATTTCACTGTCGCTAATTTTACTTCCTCTAGTATGAATCGGCTCTAAACTAGATGATAAACTAACAATAAGTGACAACTAAAACTTCAATTGTAGATACTACTTAAACGTCACACTAATTATAAGAATAAGCCATATAATACATTAGTACAGTAAAAATGGCTGTGCTTTATACTTTCGCTATTTTACACACTGGTAATTTTTTTTTGTCTCTTTTATTATGTTTTACTCACTTAAGTTTACTCATTCAGTCAGTTAAGTCATTTTGCTCCTGCTGATTTCAAGTGCCTAAAGCGAACCGATTTTTTTAGGTAACACCATAGCTTCTCTAGTAACTTGTGAGTTGTGTGAGTGACGACTTTGAAAGAAATTCTGATGCGAAGCAGGTAACAAAGTTGACGATATCAATTACAAAAAAAGTTGATGCATAAATCCGCCGCTGCTGCTGCTGCTGAGATATAAGCACATGTACACACAAAGTCATCTCATCTTTTCGGTATATCTACAACATTTGTGTGATGATAAATACCATGTAATGTATTTAGATTTTAATATAATAATAGTATAAGAATTTTCTGTAGAATTTGTAGAAAGGATAAGTTTGTCTGATTTTAAAAAGCAAACTTGAAGAAATACTGCAATAATAACTAGAATGAAGAAAAGAGAGTAAATGTACAAATACATTCCTCTGATAATTATATTATGCCCCTTTCATGAATATGCACAAAAATTGTTCGAACCCACTTACCTTCTGCTTCACTCCACTCAATAAGTATTAAAAAGCACCAGAGTCATTTAAATTCCTGAATATTTAAGTACGTGTATCTCTGTAGGTACACACAAGAGGCAATAATCCTTTAGCCGTTTATTTAATATACACGCGTAAAATGTTTGTTTTAACAGAGCAAAAATCCTTTATATTTTTCGTGTATCAGCATTTTTAGCATGTATCATCACACTGGTTTTTCTCTTATAAATGCATAATATAACCAGTCGACTTGGTTCAATTTCATGCTTACTCGAAATTTCGAAAAAATATTATTACTTTTTTCTTGGTGACTATTATTATTACGTGCCATAAATTGCTTTCAACTAATGAGGATGTTTATTAGGTGAATAAACTACTCCCAGATAGATAGAAGATGAAATTTAGTTATCATCACAATAAAAAACTTTTTTTTCAAATCAAGTTATTAAAATCAGGAATCCGAGATATTGTTTCAAAAAGGTTAGCAAAATTGCACCTGGTCATTTATGCAAACCTGCGTTATTGATGATTTGATGATTCTTTTGAATGTTAGCAGAAGAGTTCCACCTGTTGAGTTATCATCACGTCATCCCATGCAGGGGATTTTACAGACAGGAGCAGTTACAAAATTTTCTTGCAAAATGTAATAATGGTCATGCATAAATTAAAATTGTTTTCCCCTTTTTCAAAAAAATATAAATGTTCTTGTCCGTTATATATAGTCAATTTACAGTCATTTCCATAAAATAGCACATATCACTGCTACACGCGGTGATAAATATTATGTATGTCGAAGGAATGTATTATTTTGTCTTAATCTTCTTCTTCTTCTGCGCGTTGACCAGAACCACAGTGCATATTATGAGCATTTGTTGAAAAAGACAGTTTATTTTATGTGATTGTGGAATGCAATGGTGGTTACTCAACTTCAAAAAGCTAGCCATTGCCGACGTGATAATTAACATTTTTGCAATAAGAATATTAAAATGTAAAGATGGAGAAGAACGAAGATGAGCTTGTCGTCATTATCATCATCAAAGTGTTCTTTTCATAAAAAGAGTAAAATTACCTGAACAATTTTTTAAACGAATAGTGTGTCATGCAAATTATATTATTAACTGGTTATAAATACTAATCATTTTGCTGTCCCAGCGGTTGCACTGCAATAACACAGTATACAATTTACAATAGACATTACTACTGGTATTTTAAAGTTAGGTAATTAAGTTTCAAGAGTAAGTCAGCAAGATAGCAAGAAAGGGAAAAAAAGAGAGGGAGCAAAAAGCAAATTATTAGTCTGGTGGAAGCAAAAGACAAGCTATGCATTAAAAAATAAAAAAAGTTTGCCGGTCAATGAGTCTCTCTTGCCAATCGAATAGATATCTTTATTACCTGGTGTTAATTGTAAATTACAATGGTTGCTACAAACCAGTAGCAGAAAAGCAATAATAATCATAAAAATATTACCGACTAACACTTGAAGGATTAAAGGTAGAATGACAAAGAAAGTGCGCAAACATGCTGTTTGGTATCCCAATGTTTAGTGGTCTCTGTGATTGCATTTAATATCAGGGCTGAGTTCTGTATCATTTTGATCATGATGCCAACGAAATGAAATTCCATGCAAGGTTTTGTATTATTTAATCTGTATATTTAAATGCACTTTTGATTTTTCTTTTTCTTTCGTTCCTTTAGGCGGAGTGCCCGCCCATTCAAATGGAGCCTGTGGACTTGACAGTTAACAAATCGGATGATGGGTCTCGCCGCAACTGCGAGTCACCAGAAGATGAGGGTAGCAATTCGTTGATGATGGACAACTCCACTTCAGACTCGGAGGATTCGTCACCCTCCAGTTTTTCGTCCAGTTGGAACTCCCTATTATGGGCTAGCAGCTCCAGCACTTCCCCATCTACATGTATTGACCTCAGAGTTAAAAAAGGTAAATTCCTCACAAAAACCTATCTTCTCTGCTTCTTGCGTAACCTGCATATTTAAATAAACACGCTTTCTTGCAGCTTTTTTTCATATCAGAAAAGCAATAATCAAGCAGCCTTGTTAAATTCTGTTGGAGCCTTGTATATAAATCCAGAATTCCAATATCTAATGTGATTATACACAATAAAAGTTATTGGGTAGAAGACTCACAGCCTGAAACAAGTGCAAGTGAGGAGTAGAATAGGTAGATCAATATCACATCATATCATCATCAGTGGTCTCTGTAATGTAGCTGGAATCATACTTATCATTATCATCATCTGAATCTATGCCGTGCCGTCAAACATACTGGTTTTCTGTACAATAACATCAAGTGATCAATGAAAATACCTACATAATATGCAGAGCGAGAAAAAACGAAAACATAAGCCATCATTTAAGCATATATTATCGCCTGTTCTAAATAACCTGTATGATGATGATGGTGGTGGTCATCGTCGTATATATAATGAAAAAATAATTCATGTATGCTATCTTACGTACTTATTAGTGTACGACGACCACTATTCTAATGTGTTACATAAATACGTAAAAAATGCACAATACGGTGGAAAGATACGGAATACTCTGTTAAGTTGTTTTTGAAGTTGTGTGAGGTGAGGTGCAGCAGGTGTCAAAATTGCTACGGGTTAATTTCATAGCTAACAGGGTAGCTGTAAATATAAAAAAATGTAAAGCCGCTCTTCTCATTCGAGTCGAACATCAATAATAATAATACAATTACTCTTTCATGTCGAAGCTCACGCAGCGGTGACGATAGGATTTTTATTATCAGGGTATCATCATCGATCCTATCCACCCACCCACGTTCACACTTGAACACACACATACACACATAATATTATTTCTACCTACCAAATTACTCTGGAGTAAAGGTTCCCACTCACCAAAAGCACCGGTGAAAAAAAAGAAAGTATTCAAGTGTAACAATGAGAGCATCTATACACAGGCACCACGCAATCCATTCATTGATACACTGTAGCATGTTGAAAGTAGCAGGAAATTTAGCTTTTTTGTAGCTTGAGCGTCAGTAACACTTATCGTCATTTGAAATTGCAGCAGCAGGAGCACATAGGCTCCGTCACACATAATGACAATGTATGGGGGCATTCTAGTAATCATGTTGGTCGGTGGTGGTAGTGGTGGTGATACCGTGTGGCGTGGCATGATCATCATATTCCAACTGAATTGTCTTGTTGGTGGTGGTGATGGCGAACAGTACAGAAGCGGAATGCAAGTGTTTTTTTGTCTAGGATAACTTATTTTATTCATGATAAGGCGTGGCAATTGCAAAGCAACAATAAGAGCGGCAGGCATTCCTCGTCTTGTTTTTTCGTTTACAACAACATACTGCTCCTGTCATATAATAAAGTACCGCTTTACTACACATGCACAACAATAATAATATAAAAAATGAAGTCAACAATGAAAAAAAACTCGAGCATCGAGCATGTAGTATGCATTGTTGATGATGATGATGATGATTGTCGGCTGTGTGTGTGCCATCGCTGGGAAGATGTTTGCACATTTTGTTGTTTCAATACCGACAATATGGCTACATCCATAACCATAATATTAACAAGCCAGCCCATATATTTTATTTGTTTGTTGTTTGCTCACTTTAAAATGCTTCTTTATCATCTTTGACAATAGCACAAAAAAGCAGCTTAAAGTAGTTAAGTAGAAGAAGCAAGCGAGGGAACGTTTTTCATTTCATTTTGGTTTATTTTTTTGCTCTAGTTTTTTTCTCCCTCTAATTTGACTTTGCTTTGTATATCTTCTACCTGAATGATTCTCTGGCTGGGAGAGCATATCATACAATGATTTTCCCATGAAAGAAAGCACAAACGGCCTCATCATCACTTTTTAGTTTCCCCTGCTGCTTCATCATAATTTGTCTTGCGATATTTGAACTAACAACGCACAGTTGTTGTTGCTGCTTTCTTCGTCATGTTTTAAACAATGTTTTGTTAGATTCTTTCCGCGTTTATTATGGAAAAGTAAATGTAAGCTGCTTTGTGCTTGTTATTACTATTAGATGTAGTGCATTTGCCTGTCACTGTGTAATCATTCTTCATTATTCAAACTGCGCCCATTTTTTGAACGACGATATAATCCTTGGCTAAGCTTTAATTTTAAAGTGTTTGTAACGAATCAGGCGTATTCTTGACCCAATTTTTTCAACACAGGAAATTACAGACAGCCTTATTTCCGTCTCACATGTTGCTCGGAGGCCTGTCCATTATCGTAGTTGTAAATATATGGTTTGCGTAACTGTTGCCTATGTTCTCACCTTTTTTTAAGTATCCATGGTTGATGGTCGTCATGTACTTTTGTTTTAAGCAACATCAATTCTTCCATTCAATTCTGAGATGATTTTACTGCTAGTTTTTTTTCGAATCGTTCATTTTGCCCCTAGAGCTGTAGCATTTAATATCTGCTTTATAATCGTGTTAATCGTCACCACTTAACTTTCTTATTTTTCCTGCATAATTTATTGCTTGGCTAGTTTGCCACGCAAAGATGAAAATGTCAGTGTTGGTTCACCCAATTACACTTCATGTCATAAGCTAAGCTGTTCCTGTTTTATGTATTGTATTCTTCACGGTTACTTGCGACCACCATCACCCCTGTAACGTCTTTCCCGTATGTTATTATGTCTTCGAATAGCCACCACCAGAGAAATTTTCTCATCAAGTTGATGCGATAAACTGCAAAAACGAAGTTTGCATGTTTTGATTCCATAATCATTCTTCCTCGTGAAACAGGGCTGACCGACAGACTGAGCGATGGGATTTCATATTTGCCAACTATTTTACATTTTACATGGACATCAACACAAAACACGTAATATGATTGCATTATCTGGTCATATTAAATGTATGACATGCCTCTGAAAGTTTTCTAGGTAAAAACGATTGCCACAGCGTTTATTTAGTGGCGGCGGCAGCGGGTGAGCATGCCTTTTTGCTATTTCTCATCTTTGATGATAAACAGCATACAAAATCTTGTTTCTTTTCTTGTCTGTGAATCATGTTGAATGCCAGGGTAATATACATACACGCATAGAACTCCGTGCATAGCTAAAGGTAAATAAGTATTTACCTTTAACACTGTTCATCTTTGCATGAGTATATAGTTGATGATGATGATGGTTACGATGATGGTGTCTTCTTGAGTCGATGTACACGCACGAACATGAAAATGAATCTTGCAATAATCGTGGAATTCGTGGATCCACCACAATAAAATAAATGTGCTGTGTTTCACACACGTTGTTATATTGCTGATGTACTCACCCGTGTGGTTGTTGTTGTAGGTGTAACAACAGCCCTTTTTTACCTGTGTGCCTTATACGTGTACACTACACACTATTTACTATATTAAGGAAACATGTCTCTCACTACATTTCTCACTCTTTCCTTCTCTCCATTTCTGACAAAAGATTATCTACCTTTCCTTATGTTGGGATGCCGCTTGGTTGCTAAAAGTAATGGCCAGTGACAAGTGCTAAATTGCTCCTGAGGGTTAAGGAATTCATGTTGTAGTTGTATGAGTGCATGTAACCAAGGCATATAAAGTGGCAGAGAATAAATGTGTGGTTTCCTCAAAGCATTTCTACATGATTTCTTGGGCTTATTCGGTTACTATGGTTTTTGTTACACCACATCATGCCATGGCGAATGCCGAACGTCTTTGATGCGAGAAGGCTGAAGTGGACGAAAGGTGGAGACTCATATAAAGACGAAGAAGAGGATAATAATAATAATGACGATGGTGGTGATGGGGTGCCGGTCTCATTAATATCTGTCTTGAAATAATACGGGTACACAACATGGGATCTATCTATCCATTTTCTCTTCCTCTTCTTTCTCCCAATCTTTCCTTTACTCTCTCACACAAGTCTTTTCTTGTACATGTCTAATATATTTCAGGATCATTCCTCATTTTGTCAAGCATTTTCTCAAGTGAATGAAGATTATCAGTATTCTTACGAAAAACCAGCACTATTCCCTTTAACAACGATTTCAAATTCATAAACAATAGAGCTGAATTTATTTAGGTATTGGTGTGGAGTAAAAAAATATAATTTTCTGAAAGCGATATGAAATAAACAACAAAGCGTAAATACAAGCAAAAAAGATAAACTCTTTCAACCACCAGCATCGGTACAACAAAGCAATAGTTATGTAGAAATAAAGTAGATGAAAATATGAGCATTATTCTAAAAAGTGAAAAGTTACCATGCGTAAGGCCTTTTACAAAGAAGAGGATGGTTTTATCTTTTGGATCGTTATTTGTTGTTCATTGCATTTTTTACCAATAAACTACTTGCATTGATTGTGGATATAGTAAGTAAATAAAATTTGGTCCTACCAGTATGGATGATGGGAACGATGTGTACGAAGGATGATGACATGAGGCTTTAGATATGTAGATAAACAATGGAATCTCTTTCCTTCACGCAGAATGGTGGAACGGTCTTTCTCTTTGAACAAGATATGATTGCTAAATATAAAAGCTTGTTCTCCCTTCATTCCGTTTGAAAAGGTGACCAAGTCTTATTAAAAATCGTGTTGTTTTGGTAATTGGCATGACGAAGTTGAAGAAAGCGATCTATTTTCAGCATACGGTATCCTACTAATTCCATCACTATTTCATTTCAAACACGTAATATGAACAGAAATGCAATCAAAGAATGAAGGTTTCGTTGAGGGATCTCGGTTAAACATGGATGGAGCATTCAGGTTATTTCCTTGTGACAGTTATAAATTATCAACTCCTTTTTCTCACCTTCTAGCGCAGCATCACATAAGACTTTTAAATTGTATTTTGGGACGACAGGTGATGCAGTGCTTTGAGAGTATTGAAGCAAAACGGATGTGCGACTGACTGATTTGGCCTCAAAACGGTTAGAAATTGTTCGAGTAATATTACGAGCGCCGATTTTCGCCACTAAATGAAAATGTGCACTAAAGAAAAACCGCTGACTATACTAAAATTATTACTAACAAGTATTATATGAGTAACTTTTAAATATAAACGGTAGCCATAAATATATTTCATGGGGAAATTTGGGTGCACCGCTTGATAAACGACAGTGTCGATAATAGCACGTCCCAGCTTAGCCTACATTACACCGTACCAGTCGGGTGAAATCCTTTTTTCATTTTATTTATTTACATATTATTCTTTAAAGTAAATTTCGTCTTCCCAATAATAGCATAATGTGCGTATTCTGAGGACTGTGAAATGCTCACATCCACACAAGAGTCAGGTAGCATAGGATAGATTTTTCTGTACAATAAGTGAATCAGCATTATTTTTATGAGGATTTTCTACAACCACTTTCGCAAAAAAGGTGAATCTTGTTGCCTCAAAAGTGGCCAAACTTGCTTCGTATGAAATAGTATACCTGTCAAGTGCTCAAATAGATTTTTTTCGTCTTCTTGCTTTTTTCTTTCAAAATGCTGATTTTTCTCCCCGTGTTGATCATCATTATTATTAATATTTTATGGCAAACAATTCTGTACTATCTTATTGGGCCTTTATGTTTCAAGATTTGAAATCAAACTTTATCACGGATATAACATATATACATACATACATATTTATGCATATCTTATATTGGTCGTTAACGTGTTTGCTGTTTCTTTTCGTTTTTGAGGGTTTCGATAAGTCCACTTACTATTTTATCAGTTTCTTGCTTATCCTCATGAAGAGACACTAGAGGGAAAGAGAGAGGAAATTCCGGTCCATAAGCAACCTTATTCCTTATTACGCACATTTAATGTACCAATCTGTGAGTGCACTGATATACTATAATGACGTGTTGTGTTACTTAATATATACCTACAATTGTATGTATGTATGAAATTCTTGTACAATCGGTAATAAAAGTACATATTTACAAAGTTGCACAGGTATATTTTATGTATACATTATAATAATATGTATAGTACAATAATAACTTAAATGTAAAAGTATGTGTTCAAGTGTCAGAGGATTTGAGTAGGGACTAAACAGGATTTATGGCTTGAAATTTACATGATCTGACAAGACAACATAGCAACCTCTTTGAACTTAAAACAGATATAGTTGGTGAAGTATGTAATTGTAATGCGCTGCGCTACACAACACCTATGTTTTTATTAATATTCTACCGCGACATACACACACATACAATGTGAAATCTTCCTTTCTCTCTTTCTTCTTTTTGGTCATGAAGAAATCCGCAAACATCTTCCACATACTCATACATACCTATTTAGTATTTTGCACTATATCTCTAACCCAAAGCATCCTCTGACGAAGAAAAAAACATAATAGATTACTGCTGCTGTATTTTTGCCGGGATTTACTATATATTTCTACTTATTTAACAGGATCGTCTTCATCCATCTTTCAATGTTTCTGATTTTAAAAGACTTCACGACAAAATGTTTCAGGAGAAGAACAAGCGTGTCATAAAAATAAATCGTGGATCGTATTATTGTTATTTTCAACTAAGAAAAATAAATGGCTTAAGCTCCAAGAGAGTGCAATGCAAAATGCGGTAGTAGGAAATGAGCAGTCTTTAATCTTTCACACGATTCCTTACCTGACTTTTTTTACAATTACTGTATAGGATCCTAGTGTATGCTCGTTGTAGTTATTACGCGAAGTAAAGAATTTTTGGGTGTACCTTGATTTTGAAAACCTAGTTTTGCGAAACATTTTAAAGAGGTTTTGGGTGCCTTTGAAACAGTACTCCTGCTACTACTTTGTAAAGAACACAAAGAAAAGGTATGACGGTTATGATATGATGATTATGGTTGCACTGAAGTTGTTATTTGTTATTATTGCCCTCTATTATATTACTACATAGAATATCATCACGGATAAAATTGACTCTATATTGGTCATTGTTGTTGATGATGCACACATTTTCTTCTGTTTGGTTGATTCGCAATTTTTAAGAGTTGAACGCGCAAGTTGCTTATTTCATCTCGTAGAAATCCTCCCGACATCCTCTTAATCCTCCTCAAAACATTATCTGCCACATTTCTAACTCACGCTTTAATAATGACGAGGGGAGATAATGATGGGTTATGGAAATGCAATGAACATTAGGAAAGCACTCATAAAACGATTAAATCTACTGTGTTGCTCTGCAACTGCAACGCTCTCGTGTATCAACATGAATGCGAAGAGGTGAGATGAGGGGAAAAGAAGGGGTTTTTGTGTGCAGAGGAAAAATTATTGCAAAAAGGTGAAAACAAAGGGCAGTTATCAACGCCCCATCCCGCTTTGTCCGAGAATAAATCGCGTCGCGTATAATAGAGATGCCTGCAGAAGACCAAGTTGGGGTGTGTGATGATGATCATGATGATACGACACTATGATGATAGGTCATGTGAAAATAAATATATATCAAACTCTGATGTTGGCTTAGAAGGTCGTTCTAGGTTTCATCCTTTTCGTCCTCAAAACTGTCCACTGTCGTCAGTACGGTGGTGTACAATATGGATGATGATTATAATCAGTATCATGAATATAAATTACTCGTCTAGCTAGATACGAGTACAATAAATCCTGTGTTGCCCAACCCAAACGCAATACCCTTTATTGGTGCTGGCTTTTATTCCCTTTTTCGTACAATCAGCAATTTACTCTTTGCTACTTGTTAAATCTCGCATAGAAACGAATTCTCGCTAAAACAGAAATGATTAGGTCAGCTAATTCCACTTGGCGAAAAATTTCAGTGACCTCCACCTGTGCTGTATCCAACTGTTGAGAGTGTATACTCGCCGTAGCCAATTGCATATTTTTTCTGTATTTTATTGCTTGTCTCTGAAATACAAACAAGAGCTGTAGAAGAGAACGGTGGTGGTGATCGTGTGGTCCGTGGACTTTTCGTCTTGCAGTCACACTCGGCAGACAAACTTGTCTATTGTTACTATGCAAATGAGTGTCTCTTCTTTTCATCTTGTCGAGGAATTGTTGATCTCCGGTTTCTGAGTGCGTCTTCACTGCTTTTGTGATGCTCGAGTGGACTAGCCTACCCACTTCATTTTATTATGCAAAGCCCAGAAGAAGCTTTAAAATTGGCAGAAAGGCTGTTTGCTTAGCCAGACAGCTTCTGTACTTTATTTACTGATACAAAACTATTTCTAAAACTGTTGTCAACCCTCCCCATCTTGAGTTAACTTGCTGCAGCTAATGATTTTAATGTACGTAGGCATATATTACGTTAGCAATTGAGCGTTGAGCAATCAAAATTTCATTATCAGATTTCCATTTTGCATTTTTTTCGTTTGCATCTTTTACTAAGAGAGGTATACCTAAATATTTTGAAAGCGCGTTTTACAGACTTCAATAATAAAAATGGTAAGATATTTTGGATTGAGCACCTTTTCACTTGTCTTGTTTTAGCTATTTTATGGCACAGTTAAAAAATTTCAAATGATTAATGCGAAATGGTTTATAGCCATTGCGTTTTTTACGTATGCTTTGTTTGGCGATCCGTTGGCGACTGCTGGGCTGTAAATAGAATTTGTTGAAATTCATATCAAGAAGATCTAAGGGGAAATGTCACCAATTTTATTTTTATGGCATTTCTTCTGGATATAACGTTATCGGTATGCGAATGACTCTGCCATCTAAGAAAAAAATGTATGTGTGCTCTAAGCGTGAGTGCTGAATATTTCATGAAATAGCAATGGGTCTTGTTGATGATGACATCATGCCAACAAGGTATATGACCATTAAACCATATTGCCATCAACTATCATCATCGTCAACATAGAAAAAAAAGATCGCGACCGTGATCAACCAGATATTTATAATGTAAAACAGGATGATGACCTAGAAGCTAAATAGTATCAACCTTTCAGCGTACAAAACATTGTTGCTCTTACTATTATTATTATTATTACTATTAGAAACCCTACTTTGTTGTACATTGCTCACTTTTTATTGCAATATTATGCATTTTGTTTCGTTAAAAAAGGCTAAAACCAATGCACTACTCTCTCAGGTCATTTATCACAGGTACGCGATGTTCGCAAGAAGAACAAATTTTTTTGTATTTAAAGTGACTTGAAATTGAGGAAAACGGATACACAACTTGAGGAGAGTCGCTGGCTCGCGAGTAAAGTACATTTATCAACGGGAAGCGCAATTTTTGATCAAGATCAAGTAGTACAACAACGAAAAATCCACATCGTGACCAAGAATTCATTTGAGAAGAACAAGGGTGGGAAATTAAATGAATAAAAAAAGATGGACCATTCCATGAGAGAATGGTCATCGTCATCAGCAACTCAGGCAGACTTATCGCTGTTATCTCTTCCCCTCTCCTTTTCTGCATACACAACATAAAGTTCAGCACTCTGTGAGCAGAGACGCCTAATGATGAATCACGGTGATTTACTTGTTTGACTGGCTGGTGCTGGTCTGGTATTTGGCGAGAGAGAAAAAATCTGATGCATGTGCCCTGTGAAATCGTGAGTTTGTGAACCCAAACCTCCCTCCCTTGCTGTTTATGTTTCTTCCACTCCACACGAACAGAATTAACCGTAGTAAGCCTGCATGTGTCACTGTGCTAATTTTTTTTATAAAAAAGACAGAAATTTGAACGGAATGCTAAATTGAATGCAACGAATACAATCTATAAGTGAAAACGTGTATACCTACATGTACCGTCATGACATTTCTTTCCTCTCTCTGTAATAATGATAAAGTAATGAACGACAAAAATTCCATCATAATCATCTTACCATGTACGGGTGTGGGGTAGTGGTGGTGGTGGTAGTTGTAGTAGTAGCGGAAGCTTTTCTTTTCGGGGACCAAACTTTTATTATTAACTCCTACAGAAAAAGTGGGATTTGCATTATCACTGCATAGCAGCGTAAGCTTCGCAAGTACATAAATGTTGGCATTTAGCCGTTTACAAACTCACTGCAAGGAGCGGGGTTGGTGAGCTACTGAAGTTTTACATACATATATCGGCCAGTTATTTATTTATCTAATACATCATATTATTACATTAAGAAAACACTTTTGTGTGTCATAAGCCGCATGAATTGCCTACATTCATAATAATAATAAAAGTAAACACCAATCATCATGGATTTACTACTATATGGATATATAACTTGTACTCTCTCCCTGTTACGCGCAGGGATGATGATAATGATGATAAACCAGGCGGTATGTAATATACGATATCTATTATGTACCCATTTATTTTTCCCATCCCATCAACATCATCTTGTGTAAGAAGAAGACTGATGGTGATGAGATTTTGTACTTTTTGTACCTATGAAGGATACGACAAACGACAATCAGTTTTCACTGAATGCAGCGCAGCATATTGCAAAAAAATGAAAGAGTTGCGGCATGAGTGGCGGTGCTGTTAGCAAGGGTAGCATTGAAATGTCTTCTTGACTAAATTACTTTTTGTCGTTCTCCTATCTATCCACCACACCTTTGATTCTTCGTGTTGGCTTCTTCATGTGCCATTCCCTTGTTTAATTATTTTCAACAGAGAGGAGACCCATAATGTTCGTAATGATAAAAATCATGTCGCTTCTCTTTCGCTTTATGCCAGTCATATTGTTACTCCATATAATATTCATTTTCTGTGGGCCTATCAAACTTGTCTGGTAAACAGATTAGAAAATGAATAATAACGATAATAATAAGGATAATAATGACGGTGAAGGTGGTGGATTTAATTATTAAAAGGATTTTGGGTACGATTCACTCGTTTTCCCTCTAATATTTGTTGTAGCTGATGATGATGATGACAGCAGAATGATGGTGTTTTTGAATAGAAAGAAAAAATTAAAATTTCTTAAAGGTAGCCGTTTCGTGTTTGCTTGTGTCGGTCAAGCAAGACTTGACCATTATTGCTACTACCATAAGTAATAAACAGCTACCACTCCTGTCGCGTCGTGGCTCCCATTAAAACACCGTATAGCTTCCTATATAAGCATTGCCACAGTGGTAATGGTAATAATTACACTTTAATGACAGTGATTATTATTTTTATAATTATCATTTGTATTCATAATATATTATTAGGTTATTATTGTTCAGATATGGTGAATGGATGGTAGGTGTTAAAGAAGCCTCATTTTTTGTTTACCTTAATTTCATCGTCGTGAGGTACTTGATGCGTCTTTTCTCATCTTTTTTCCATGATGAGGACAACTCGCACAGGTTGAAGCGCAACTTTAGGGAGGAGGAGGGTGACGGTTAACCCAAACAAACGAGCTTATCAACACGACAACAACTAGTTTCAAGATTCATTCCATTGTTTTTCTGGTTGTTTTACCTCGTTTTCTTTCAAAATTTTTTGGTAGTCGAGTAAAAAGAAACAAATAATTATTATTATAATATATGTGCACATTAAAATTACTCTTATAAAATTCAAGTTGACCATTTCCCTCAGATTTTTATTTACCTGATCGTAACGGATTGTTATATACCACCATCTCATCATCATCAAACTATTGAATATTGAATTCATGTGGTTTTACATGAAATTCAACTAATTTGTAATTTATGATCAACATCAAAACGCAGAGAGAAATTAAGAACTACTTGAGAGTGAGAGATAAAGGACGCAGACTACTTGCAACAAGGCAATTTTTGTTATTATGATTACATTAACCTATGCACCCCCATCTCGTCCCTCTTCACTTGATCCTTATACATATATTCATTTTCACTCTTATTGTTACATTATTATTACAATCAGTCAAGTTGGACATTATCACTATCATCAAGCAACTTGTTTTTTTATTCAATTGTGGTTAAAGATAGGGACAAATCTGGCAGAAAAATCGTATATTATATTATATTTATGAGTGAGACGAAACCATCAACCTACTATGCTAAATAATCTTCTTCTAAAAAGTAAGAGATAACAAAGGTCTTTTCCACCATCTTATATTCCTCTTCTTTTAGAGTGGAATCCTTATTTGGTCATTTTTTTCTTCATCATGTGTCGTGTCGTCGTGAGCATCTTATCAAATTGCACTCACTCCACTCACTTATCTTTCCACTCTTCATTCACGCTACTTAAATAGCAGTAGAGAGGACTTTAAAACAATTTTCATGAGCAACAGTAGTTGTTGTAGTAGTAGTAGTGCTTACAGAGGCTACCATGTTATAATTGCATTATAAAAGGGAATAAAGTATATTAAAAGTGTTTTGTGTAGGTACGGAAAGCAAGTAGGTGGATAACAGCGTACACGTCCTTATTCAAATGAACATGCTATCATTGTTATTGTTATTATTACGTGTTTTGGAAAAAACACTTTTATCTTCAAGTTATACTATACCCATAAGTATAAAGAATATTGATTTAAATTAGCATTTTTGTCAGTACACTTTTTTTACCATATCCGCGCTAAACTGTGCAAATTTATACGCGTGCAGATCCACTAACAGTAACATTACCAATGAAATTTGTCCTTAATAATGTGTGTATTGTAAATTTATACCGTTTAAATTACGGTCGTAATGGTTTTATGGAGAAGAAGACATTGTTACGAAGATGATGATGAAGATGAGTACGGCAGCTGCAGAGCTGTTAAATTGGAACAAACCTTTACTGAGCAAACAAACCTTTACATTAAATATGTTTTTAAAGAAAAAGGTGCGGTGCAAGTGTAAAAATGTACTTTTATGTACAAAATATGAAATGAGTAAAACAGTATTTTATTTATGGTCAGCAAGCAGAATCCCTTCCCAATTAATCTTGTCCTTTTTTTCTTTGATTCGCTCAAAATGAAGGTAAATGAAAAATGCATCACATATCAACGTAAATAATTATTAAAATGCATTGGGCAAACCTAATGTTGCGTCATGCAAACAAGCAGAATAGAGAGAGAGGGAAGAAGATTACAAGAAGAACCATTTAGTCCACTTGGTGTAATTGGGTTTTTGGTATTTTTTTTCAAGCGAAAAAATGCCTTGTTGACTGACTGACGGTAATTAATGGATTCTCATTTCAGTTTACTTTTTAAAATAAATGCATATTAGATAGAAGTTCATGAAACAATGTATGTAGTATCAAGAAGAGCACACCTAATTCGTTGAAAGTATAATGTGTACTTTGATTATATCGACGGACAATCACCTTCTTAACCAGTACATCACACAAAAACGACAATAATCTGGGATCATTCACATTAAACATACATGCAAATCTACATACAAGGCCAATGAAAAATAAAACGGGTGCAACCTCAGCATTATTAGTTTAAAATATGTATACATTCCTATGAATATGTTTTGAACACGAAAACAGGAATTTGGTTAGTTGATAATGAAGACGTTAAGTTTGTAACATCCATAACAGCCCATATTGTTGATATGTATTCCTATGTAGACTAACAGTCGTCCGCTGTGTTATGAGCTACAGGTGTGGTACATAATATTATGGTGATTATTATAATGCACATAATTGTAACATTTGTAACAATGAGAGTGAAATGACAATATCAATAAACATTGGCCGAGTTCAATGCGTTAATCATTGTTGGCTCAGAACCTTGTTCCCCCAATGTCTCCTCCTTTGGTTCGGGTATTGTAATCTGTGAAGATATTATCTCTACTTTAAAATCTCATTTTTACTGAAAAGAAAAAAAAGAAGCAAATAATGTAGTTCTAGTAGTAGTAATAGAATAGTAAATAGTTGAAGAAAAAAACGATGACTAAGAGAGAAGTCACACAACAAGAGTCGGCCGGTTCTTCTTTGTACTAGGCATTTATTTGAAAAGATAATTTGTTAGAAAATATCTCCATACATTACACACAGGTACGTACATAATATTTTACTTGAATGTACAAACTGCACATTGTAAAGTACACAAAACTGCTTGTAATATTCCTAATAACTGCATTCTGAACGGATTGGGTTGTGTTTATATAGTATACCTATATAATAATATGTACATTGAAAACGAAACCGGAGAGAGAAACCATAAAGGAGAGGGTGATGAAGGTAAAAAAAATGAGAGAAATGAAACTAGTGTGCTTTAGATGCTGCTTTGCAGAGGATCAGAGAAAACGGACTCTTGGTCGGTACGCGTTTATTACAACACGTCTTTATAAAATATTAAAGTTTACTTTGATGAAATAATGTGGCATTGGCAATCTATTTAGCAAAACAACTCTTTAAGCTGACTTGTCCTGCCCGAGCTGATCCAAGAAAGATTCGGTGATATGTTGACGCAGCTTCACAAAAAGTATATTCATGCAATATTATGCTCCTTTCTTAATCACTTTTCTCTCTCTTACATTAATACGTAGGTATATTCTCTCTCTCCTCTCGTTTGACTCTCTCTCTGACTGAAACGAAGATGAAGAGGAGAGAAGTAAGCAGTTAGTAAAAGGAACTGCTTTTTTGCTCTTATTGCATTTTTAAGCTAGTCATGACGGTATTAAATCACGGTTGTCTTATTTCATTTTCGGAATGCCTAAAAAGTATAAGCCTTTAAAGAAGAAGAATGAGGAGGAGACCTGGGATATGCTCGCATCTGAATCGGAATCATCGGCTCTCTTTCTGTTGTATTTACTTCTCAACTAGTCTTATGTCAATGAGTCACGGTTACTCCTTTTATTATAATTGAGTGGAGTGTAAGCAGCAGTGTCACATATAGACACGCTCTTTTGAGAATCCTCGCTCGCAGTTGGATTTTCTTTTACATTTTAAACCGTTCAGTTGTAAATGTTGACTCAACAAAATGAGAGGCGCAGGGCAAACTGTATCTAAAGATTTTTATTATTATTTGTTTGTAACGACGTCAACATTCTGCGGCAGGACTAGTAAAAATCTATTCTTTCGTAAAATGAATGTGACACTTAAGTTGGGCATCAACCTAATGTAATTGCTGCATATATGGCTGTTTATTAACAAGTTAGTTGGCCAGCGGAATGATCATCATGATTATTATAAAAACGAGCCCAGCCGTTGGCCAGCTTACTTAATGTTTTACCTTTCTTTTTGGTCATAGTCACCATCATCATTGATGACGATCTCCATTTCTCTCTGCACAGTAATTTGTAAAAACGACTCATGATGATCAGCAAACTCTCAGGAAGCAGAAGAAATATATACCACACAACTTTCCGTTACACCTTTCTATCTTTTTTTCCCTTTTCTGCAATTGAATTCCATAATATGGAATCCATATCAACATTATATATTGTATGTATGTAGAAATGAAGAAGGCATGGCAGCAGTAAATAAGACTGACTGAGCAAGAGATTACCTACACAGGAGACGTTTCTCTACGTCTTGGGTTCTATATTTGCCAAGTTGTGCATTCGGGTTCCCAGGTGTAATGCTGCTGGTGACGAGGAACGATCGTGTGGTACTTACAATTAGTTTAAGTGCTTTTTTGAAACAAGATAAAAATTCATAATGATAATAATAATAATAAGTAAAGAATATATACCTACATATAATATGTATGTACGTTTGTCAGTACGCTCACATAGAAGCTAATGTGCTAAGTATACGGTGATGGTGGAGACTGCTAATAATATAATTTGATTGTTGAATGCTTAAGATGCTCAAACAAGATTAGCGTGCAAAATAGGAAAATGAGCTCTTCTTCTGACTGACGGGAGTTCTAAGCGAAAAGGTTGCTAACTAATCTTTCTTTCTCTGTTCCTTTCTGTCTAACTCTCTTTCCATTTGCGATACCAGTAAGTATTATAATTTTTAAAGAAAAAAATAACGATTTTTATCTGGTGAGTAGTTGTCTACCGACTAGACTGACTCCCAGTAGCAGAAATATGTACCTAGAATTTAATATGTATATATACTTACTATACATCAGGGATTGGGAAAAACGTAAAATATATACATAGATAAATAAATTTTACATGAAGGAGAGGAAAAAATGGTTTTAGTGGAAGGCAAAATTATTTGTTTTTTTGCACAATGAATACAATACAAGTAAGGTATTTTTATTATTATTTTTGCATTTTTCGTACGTAATCATAACAGATACCCAGAAATGTGTTGTGCTCACATCTCATAATAAAATAACAACAATAATCCCTTTCATCATTATAACTCTTGTATTTTACAATAAATGTGATAATAACGAAGGTGAGAGAGGAAAGCAGTTTTCTGCATTGGGTCATGAATAAATGTATGAATGAATAAAATAAGTTCGCATTCGGTTGGACTGTTTTTGCCATATGAATATCTATCGCATTATTGTTACAGTTGTATGCTTGTGGATGAGTTGATGATAATATTATGGATATATGGGTTTGATGTGTAACTCAACAGGTAACTGACAAAATACCATACGAAAGCCTAATAATAATAATAAAAATAATATATGCTACGCCAAAGAAAATATCGACCGTGCATGATTAAGAGAGGGAGAGGAGTTCTGAAATATTTGTCTACTCAGTAGGCAAACGCATGCACATATTTCTTGTTATTAATATGATTAGTGTAACCTCTGTAAAGAAAATGGTGATGCGGTTGATGATGATGAAGGGAATGACTGAGCTAGAAAACAACAAGCAGTAAAAAGGGCAGAGACCATCTCTCTCTCCCTCTTGTTCATTATATGATAATTAATGTCCTCCATATATTACATTTAAGTCCATATTTAAAACACTCACATTGATTCTCTCCGCTGCTGCTACACATTTCATGTTAAAACATGACGGGCCGGGGCTTTGTCTATCTTAATACGTGTTTTTTCCCTTCTGATAATAAAACAAAGTGTAGGAGAAAAGATCAGATCTAAAGTATGCATGTTGGTTGTGTTGTATCTTGCCTCAGAGTACACACATGAGTAATTCTGAATATGCCCTACCCAGTCATCAAGAATTCTTTGAAAACACATGTAGTTATAATTTGGATGATGATGGTAATAATAATGAATGAGTATACATAATGTGCGTGCACTACTTGTTTGCTATTTAAAACAAAGCAAAACTTTCCATATCGTTACGACTCAACAAACCATGACGACAACAGCAGGCGTATTTTTTTTCGCTGTGGATTTGTATTTGCTTTGAAATTAATTTGCCTTTTTCTCACTTGTACAACTCCAGCTTTCTTCCAAATTTTCAATGACTAGAGAGACACCCTACCACACTCACTGTGTGTCGTTTTGGATTCTGTTAATAAGTAGGTAAAGAGTACCTAACAACATCATTATACACCTATGGACATTTAAACGCGCGCTTAACCACTTAACCACAGAGATGTGACCACAAAATGAATAATTAAAATCTCAAGGTGGTTGATATCATATCACAATGCACGTGCTTGCACACAAGCACACAACAAGCAAAGGTCTCTTCTCTCACACAGTAAATTACAGTATCACGTCTTTCTTTCACCTACTAAAATGTCGTATTGACATTCCGAAAGGAAGAGTCGCCAGTTAGGTTTGAGTGCATACAAATTGCATCTCTTTGTGTCGCTTCTTTATTTAATGAGATTAAAAATCCCTGACAAAATCTTCATCAATTCAATACAGATAAATACATGCATTCATCTTATTCCTGCCATGTCTGGCGTACACACACTCTTTTAATCCTTTCATTTAATATTACAATCGGTCAAATTATTAGTGATCATCAACATGAAGTCAAATGCGTCCTCGGTTGTCAAAACCTTTCATGGATGGGCCAACATATTGCAAACACAATAACAAATGTATATTGTGTACCTATTCCATTGTAAGCGAATTTCATTTTTGCCGTCATTATTTTCCCTTTGACAATTCAAGGCTTGAAGTTTTTTGCAGGCAACAAATACCTCACTTTTATAATTTGATTCGGATCACAATATTAAGCCGCGTATATCTGCATAATAATCTATATCATATACTTTTGCATTTTATAGAACCATTCATGTATGTTGAATATTAATCCTTTCATTACATATTTCACACAGCATGATCACACTTCATCATAATCATCTCTGTCCCTTTCCCTCGAGACATGTTTTGACGTTTAACTCAAGGAACATTCCATCTCTAGCAATAATAATCAGTGAGTGGCGGAGTTGAAGATGATGATGTTGGACATCCCTTAATAATAGCGACATTATTACCTCCAATAATTATCATCAGTGTATAGCATGTACCTATATATTCTGTACTTTTTTTCGCGTGTCCATATTTTAATTTGATATTTTTTCAATGTAATAGTTTCAAAACGAAACACAAGAATACAAAATGACAAATACTGGGCATCAACACCACCGCGACGGATGCAAGTGTCAAGTTGTAAATTCACACATTCTGAGAATAATGATGATGGTCAGTCATCTTAATCAGCATAGCCCCGTTAAAAAGATATTTTTATTGTTATTAAGTGCTTCTCTCCACTTTACGACGATTTTGACGAGGTACGACATTTATGTACGTGCCTTCACAAAATGGTAATAAAATCGTGCAAGGCAAGGTCTTCCACTCAACTAGGAAGAAAACGCTAACATTGCTCGTTGTAATGACGATGGTGGAGACAAGAGGAGGCGGTGAAATTCACTTCTTTGCCCTTTCAGTCTTGGGCTTAAGAAGGGCTTGGGCTCCGTCTTGCCTTCCGTTTTTCATTTCTCTCTTTGCTAAAGCCAGTTGTTCGAACTAAAACAATGCACCGTTGCGATGACGGGGATGGGATGACATTGGTTGAGTAAAGAGAACAATTTAAATGTTCAATGTCTGAGAGGAGCCTCTTCCTTATTATATTCAGTTTGAGCTGTTGAACATTTAAGATTTCTCATTCTTTTTTTTTGCACTGTTGAACTGTTCCACTAATTACTTATGTAATTGGATGTTGTACTTTTATGCCGAGCCCAATGGTGCTTCAACTGTGGGTTCATAAGGTCCAGATATACTGTTTTTTTTAAATGAGATTACTTTTTTACCAGCATGAACTCTAGAATATTATCATATAATGTGGTTATTGTGTACCAAGAAGAGTATAATAATGTGTGTAGTTATTAAGACTGACTCAAAATGGTCCGAAGAGAACTATTTAAGGTGTGGTTGTCATCATTTTCATACTTCTATGGGAAACGAGTCATAGTGCACCATCCAACAGCATCGCCATCTCGAAAAGGGCCATGATGAAAAGGCGAGGTGATCCTCTTTGTTTTTATCGTTAAAAACATCTACATACACTCATGCATAATTGAATTAGTTGAGTGAAGAGAAAGAAAGAAACAAGATCATCTTCATCAGTATCTTCGTCATCATCTCTCTATATTTCCCATACAACAGCTTGTAAACCTGCATGGTCGTGTTGTACCAGAAAAAAAATTCTTTTTTATGAGCTTTCCATTTTTCTTATTCGTTTTTTTTCTAACTGAGAATTCTTCACTTGATGCCCGTTACACCCGCTCACAAGTCATTTTCATCGTGATCATAAAAAAAACTTACATATATGCGTAGCACCACCACCAACACCATTACTTTCGACGATGATGATTGCTATTATTATTATTCTCTGTGATTTTTTTCTGTCCCATAATCATCATTCCATCCGTCCAAGCGAATATCATTGAAGAAAGGTGGGGATATTTATTTATCTTATTATAACTGACTGTATGTATATATGTATGTTGTTTTTGTGTTGTTGTGTGAATACCTTTATTTCTTTACGATGGGCAGTGGGTAGTAAAGGTACAAGAGGCATGCGTGTAATACAAGCAACCAGCCACACATTCAGAAATGGACATTGAACAATACTCTTTTTACTGTGCATGCGTACATTTTTGATTTTCATTTTTATAGATGAACATGAACATTCGAAAAAAAGACTTGGTGATATATTCTTACCGACGAAGAATGTGTGACTTACCTTATACTTCATATAAATATGAATGAGGTAAGGTAAAAATCCTTCATTTTGACGATGACGACGACGATGATCATCATGACGATGGTCACTCTTTACTACTACCACCACCTCCATTTACTACTACAATCACTTCTACGAAAGCGAATACCTATACAGACATTGAACTTTTAACCTTGCCCATTTGTTACAATGGACATTTATAAATGAAAGAAAAGGATGCACATTAATTTGTTTTGTAAAAATTTACAAGAAAAAGAGGCAATATTTCGTCTGTCGGGCTGTAGACAAAGATGATTCAGACCTATTACTATTACAAATGAGATTATATATGGCCAGTGTTCCACCACTACTGAGAGAGAGTGATGATGGACGATGGGGATAATAATGATGAAATGTCTTGTCTGAAACAAAACTGTCGTTGGGCTTGATAGAAATTAGTCAGTTGGCAATTCTTGTAAATTTTAAACCCCACCTTCAACTTGTTTGAAATAGATGCTTTCCATTCTGGGAGAGACCTTGAAATATTCTTCCCCTTAAACCCTGAATGATAATTTGTTTGATTTTATTAGCTATCTTTTTCTCCTCCTCTTTGTGGAATTTCCCAACAACGGAATGCTTATTATGTATGTGGAATACCGTCCCATTTGCTCATCCATCAAATACGTTTCTGCTGGGGATATTATAATAAGAAGTACAATTATAAACACGTACATGTATCCAATACAAATATGCATTGCACAATCAGTAAAAATTCAGAGGCATCTTCGTATATTCAATGAGAGTTAAATGTAATCTGTATAAAAAATAATCATAATGATGAGCATGAAAAGATGGAAAAGCAAAGTCTATACTTGCTCATACGATTTTAAAATGAGTCATAAAGTCAAAAGGGAGCTGGATAAAAAATAACATGCAAGAAGTTCCACCGCCTTCTTTTGTCAGTATAATGTCCATATTTGTATGGAATTGAAGCTAGTGTCTTTGGAATTTGAATTCATCAGTGGTAACATGTGTACAGGGAGTGAGCTTTGTGTGAGCACTCGAGCTTTCATCAATGAACATTATGCCTGTACCAAAAATATCTATTCACTTTGCTTACTGCATAAAAAATAATTACAGACTCATCATTAGTTTGAAGATAGTGATGAATCACTATTGCTGCTTCTACCACTATTGAGATAGAAATGTGCAAATATAATATAGGATGGACAATGACTACTGGAATCATGATCATCCGATAGTGGTGATGATGCTTAGGCTATGGGAAACAAACCATTTAAAGCTTTCAAATACAGATAGTAATAATATTTTATAAGAAAGACTTTCTTAGAAGAAAAAAATCATTACAGCATGAAAATATTATTTTCCACCTAACTACGCTTTAGATTATTACAAAAAGCAATGGTTCAGAGAGCTAATTGGTTATATGGCAACAGGATAATGGTCAATATACGATCTTCTTAATAGCATTAGGCGATGAGAAAATGGACTAAGGTTTATAGCAAATCTACCTACTACAATTAATTTATATTTTGCGTGAAATATGAATGGGGTCTTGTTGGTGACGATTTTATTTTTGTATAAGCTACTCCAATCTCAAAAGTTTATGACAGTTTTTATCAGCATTATTTGAAATATTACCAACATTGCCTCTATATTCTACAATGTAGAAAAGTGTAATTGGATTTTATGCGTCAAGATCCCACCCTTTAAACCACTAACGTTGTTTTCTAATTTAAACCGCCGGCATTTTCATGCACATTCTAAAGATGAAAATTCCAACTAGTTGCTAGACAATTGTACGGCTATTGTATGATTGAAGTGGGCTAGCAATAGAGGACAAGTGGTTGAGTGAGAGGGTGGAGAAAACTGGGCAAGTAATGGTCCACCTGTACGCTCATTATTGTCATTCCAAAATACATACTTACACATATGTACATACGTTATGTAGGTACTCATCTCATTAATGAGCTTCCTTCGAGTATTATGCATTGAGGCTGATTATCTGATAACAGGCCGACTGTGGGACAATTTCAGTAAAAATGACCAGTAAATCAGAAAATACTCTTTCAAATGATATGTAATAATAAAAGTGCGATGCGATGACGATGATAAAAACCAAACCAATCGGCAATACAACACACAATCAAGCGAGAAATGGTAGTCATGTAGTAGTGCTTTATGCACCTCTTCGTTTATGTACTCCTATTGTTCAACGATCTATCATGTTATGTAAACGTACTTCGCCCTGCTATTTTTACTGACATTTATCATTCATTTTATTTGACCTCGTATCAATATTTAGGAGACTGAATGAAATATGTACTTTATGTGATATACTTTGGAGAAAATAGGATATAATATTGGATTTTGAACCCAATAATGTCTTCTACAAACTCTAAAGGAGGCTTTCCAAACAAGGATTGTTTCCTGTGACATATTTTATCATTGCAATAAAATATTAATATTTTTTAAAGATTACTTCTTATGTCGATGCGACAATGTTTGTGTTTCTGATTTACCCTGTAAAAACGGCTTTGGGTGACATTCTATGTACATCTCCACATTTCATACACTAAATTTAAAAAGAAACAAATTAGCTAGCACATTCTGCAGTGCAAGGAGTGAGATGGAAAACCAACGTGCCAACGTATACCATGCATGCAATTATTATTATTATAGCCTTTGCTAAAGAGCATGACTAGGCAAAACACAGTGTTCTTTTTGAGACATGATTAGAGATGAAATGACGTGAAAATTGCTACGCTGCTTTGGCGTGCATGATATTTGTTGTAGAGAAGTAATAGAAGAAGAGGAGACTTTTAAAAAAGTTTTTCGTCCATTATCATCATTATCATCGTAGTTATTCAAAAAACACATCTTTGCCATATTCTCACTCACATATATGTACATAAATATAAGCAAATTTGTGTTGAATACGCAAAAGACAGAGAGGCTCTTTCATGGTTGTTTAAGATGTGCTTTTATGAACGAAGACAGAAAGAGAGGAGGACAACGACGATGTTCTTTCAGAAGTTCCATTTTTGTCCTCTGTTTCTTTTTAGTGGCAAACACATCATGTGTGTATATGGATTCTAAAATTTATCCATTTTTATAATTATAAATATGAAAATGAATAGTATGCAGCGTATATACCATGTTCCCTATGTGGAATGAATCTCGCCCTCGGTATATCATATTATAAAAATCACTTGTTCCTCTTTGTTGCTCATGAAGTCATCTGCTTCTTCGTGTCTTCAGTGTACCTTCAAAATCTTATCTTTTTTTATTTTCTTAAAGCTGGCGTTATTATTATTATATGATGATGATTATTATTGCATTGATTCGCCCATACTGCTACAACCCATTCTTCTTTTATCTCTCGCTAATGTACCAGCATTGTTGGTAAAATTGAAAAGAGAATAAACCTTAATCACATTACAAAAGGGTAAATACGCGGATGACGGTGACGGTGTTAAAACGCTGAGTTCATTCTGTAGTAGTGGTAGTAGTGGAAGTAGTAAAAGTGGTCGTGATGCTGCGCTGGTGAATGAATGCAAGAACTGTCTTCTTTTACTAATAATAATAGTGGAAAAGGGGATGTCCGCTATGAACTTATAATTCATACATGTGTGCTGCTTACAATTCTCTCGCTATTTTCTCCTCATATACTTATATGGAATGATGGAAATCTGCAAACATTAAAAATGCACAAGGTACGTAGCTATAAGGTAACTTGCATTAAATGCATGCGTGCTTGACCGAAATAACACAGGTTTATAATAAATACCTTTTTAATATTTTAGAGGTGCAGTCATGCACAAGCGATATATTGTTGCATCACTAGCGTGCTATATGATATACTGTCATTGACTATTTCTCAAAAGTGTAGTGTTCAATCAAAATCAGTGATAGTGTGTCGCATATATAGTCAAGAGGGATATATAAACAAAAGATTTTCCTTTGCAGGATGATTATTACGGGTGGTGATCAAAGCGTGTTTATGTATGTGTGTGTTGAAGGTGTCCAGGTTAATGTCACCGTCATGAAAATTGAAATACTACAATCACCCCATTCATTCTTCGTATTATTTTCTTTTCTCTTTCAGCATGGTCATGACAACGATGATGATGATGAATATGGAAAAGCTGATAGATGCTTTTATTTTTTCGTCTATATGATAAATAATATTGTGCATTACTGTTTTGCATTTAAAGAGCAGCTCTTCCGAAGTGCATGCAAAGTGAAGTGATTTGCATATATTACAGAAATGTCTGTGCGAGCAAAGTTAGCTCCTCGATGATAATTTAGCTATAGGCAAGGCAACTTGGTGGGATGGGAATTTTGTAGGTACATAAAATATGACAAGCGGGGCAATATTACCGACTCTTTGTGTGAGGTGAATGAGGTACCGGATTATAAATCTATCTGTTCGTTTCATGCTAAATCTAAATACTTGTGTAAGATGTACTTGTTTCGTTAGAGACACAAGGGGAGAGAGAGAGAGAACAGTGAATTATTCCTTTTTGACTGCTGTGATCATTACTCCTGTCAGTTACGCCATAACTATCGGAAGGTACCATAAAAATAGCAAAAATGATCTGATCGGCTCTAGTGGAGAAGGTATCAGTTTACAAAATGCCAGCATAGTGCGAACACGGTATATGTTTGCATAGCGTAATAGTATGTTCATTAGGAATGTGACCACCTTTATGGAAAACACACGTTGTCATAATATTTATGACAGGAGATCCATTTACCTTGTGAGAACTGGAAATGTCGTGACTTGATCATTGGAAGTGGAATTTACTATTATATCTATCAAGTTTGTCATTTCAAGCATTCTTTCTGCTACCTCCTAACAAATCGAATTCCATAAAGAAAACGTTAGATAATTTGGCAAAAAATAGCAACAAGTGTTTCCGGATCCAAGAAGCTGTGCATCCAAATTGTATATTGCCACTTATTTATAGTTATCAATATAGATGTTGTGTGTATATGTATAGCACATAGTAGAAATAACTGATGAGTTATTTTGGATTTTTATATTATGTATACTAGTACATGGATTACGCATTGAATGACATGTTTGCTGTTGCTCTTTAAAATAATATTTTGCCTGTTGCCAATGGACATCTGCCTTTTTACAATTCATAAATATCATTGACAAAAAAAAAGAATGCCACTGATGGTTTATGACATTCCACCGTCAAAAGATTCCAATCTTTGTAGCTATGCATATCACAGTATTTATGATCATCATTTTATGTAGGCTATTCACAGCGTTTTATGATTACATTTTGATATGATACCTTCTCAAAAGATAATATTGTTTTTTCTTTGGCATTTCTTTATTTTACCCGAATGCAATGACATTTCGTTTTGTCTTTGATCTTTCTGCATCATATCTCAAGAACGCACCACGTCATCAGCGAAATGGATGGATGGATAGATATGTTACACGTTCTTGTCTATTGTCATCATTATGTTTTCTTTATGAGACACGCAAAGTATCAACCAACTTGTTATTGTCTTCAAAAGTTAGTCGAGTTGTTGTTTGTTCCCGTTTCTTTTTTTTCATTTGCCCATATGACGATAACGATGATTATGCAGTTATTATTATTATTGTTGTTCTTGTTCTTGTTAGCAATGTACTTGTGAATTTTTTTTCGCTGCAGAGAATGGAGAATATATAGCATTCTATATGTAAACGCAACACATTCCGCGATGACAGTTATTGCCGTGTTTATTTTATCTTCCCATTTACAAATTCAAAGGGGTACTTCCACTGACAAAACTGATTGTGAAGAATGATATGTGGTATCTACCAGCACACAAGAGAGTAAAATTCAATACATTTTATCAATAAGGAAAAATCAATAGAATATAATAAGAAAAAAATGTATTCCAATGTTATTTAGGTATAAAAAGAAGAAATTTTCCACAGGTAGCGTAGTAAAATAGTGAGTGAGCATCATGGTCATTAAAATAATTTAAAAACTGACGTTCGAAAGAAGTATTTAGAATGGAATAAGTGAATAAGCAACAAATAAAAATTGTGTTTTATACCTGGCCATATTCTATTGTTCTCAAATGCGAAATGTTCCAGCTAAATGAGAAGTCGTTCCCAAAGAATAGGTTTAGCATCCAAAGATGCATATTTACATAAGTATCAAGTCAAGCAGAGGAGTTGATACAGAAAATGTTATAGTTTTCATCATTCTATTGATGTTGCTCTAGTCGCCATATAACAAAGAAGAGAGTAGTAGACCAGGGGGTCGGAAACCGGTGTAAGATGTCTGTGAGGCTTTTTATTTGGTAATTTAAAATGACATGAACTAGTGTAATTTGGCTCATTTGCCTTATGAAACTTGTCAATACGAGTTTCATGTTCGTCATTACTCTATCCACAAGCATGGCTTTGTTGTATCCTGTTGTGAGGGTTTACTTTTTTGACGCTTGCTCGTTTTTATAGTACAACACTTCATACATGTGTATATGTATACATTGTTTCTTTGCACAAAGGAAACCGTCTCACTTCTTACCAGAGAGAAGAACCATCACGAATGCCAAGCGTCCCGTGTGGGGATCTCCCTTGCAATTGCCAATTATTTATCCTGTTCTTTTATGCAATCCCATTATAACATTAACCGTCACAATTTATAAACAACATTTTTGTCATCTTGAGAAAAAAATGATTTTTTGACAAACGGCAAAGCTTATGATAAGCAAAAAAATAAATAAAGGGTAACAATAAATTGGCCAAAGATCGATGGGAAAAGAAGGGGTGCAACATTTTCACAATGTTTTTATTCGAACACGCATAATTTGTAATACTCTATAATTTATGGGCTATGAAATTGCTGCGTTCATCAAAAGTAATGCATATGCACTGCTACTATACAATAATCATATAAACCGGTATAGGTATTAGAAATCAATTAAGCAGATAAGATTATCTCCACATTTTATGCCTTTTCTTAAATCATGAAAGATAAACCAATAAAATACAAAAGTATACGTAATAAAAATGCGTTGTTACAACAAGTAGCTCCATGCTATTTTACTTATGCAAATCCTGTTCAGCAGCATCAAACAATTATTATTACTTTTTTGTCTACTGACTGGGATGTTAAACTTGTGCATCCTGCTGCTTATGGTTCCTGTAGGAACAACTGGAAAAAAAGTAGCTGCAAGAGTGATTACCAACAGTTGACCTAACTATTTTGCAAGAAATCACAAAAAAATATGAGCCACGATTTGCCTCAAGGAGAAACGGGGAAAAATGTAAAGTGAACCTTGTTGTTACTGTCAGATAAGACTAAATATCCCATTTGTTTCACATTTCATAAAATACACAAGCATAAAGTAACGATATTACATAATGTTGAATTGAATAGGTAAAGTCAACTTCAACCCGGATAGCAGCATTATCTCCTCATGACAAAGTCATATATATATTGGGAGTACGGTATACTAAAAGGTGGTGGTGGTGCTTGCAGGGGTTGTGGTTGTTATGAAGTCGTGATTAAATTAGTCATGCAAAAAATATCTAGAGAGAGAGAGAGGTCCTGCTTTTTATAATGTTCATAATGTGCACATCACTCCTCTTCTTACTGTCTCTGATCACAACCACCATCAGCAGCTTAATGATGAAGTATCTACTTTGTTGATTTGTGTTGTTGCATCATCCTCATTATTATCGTCATCAACATCGAGAGCATTATAAAAAGATGATGAGAGTGAGCACTGAACACTATCAGTCATATTGAGAGTGGGCTTGAATTGAAACAGAATTCTTACACACGCAACAAAGAAATTCTTTTGCAGACATATACCTCATCTTTGCATCATCGTAATTGAAATAGGTGCGTGTATGTGTGTATATCATCAGGATGTGCACAAAATGATGATCAAAATCTTGACATCACTTCTTCACAAGGAAATATGCACATAAAAATATTATTTGCAATAATATGGAGATAGTATGGTTCCATTGTAAAAGGCATATACATTTTTTGTATATATTTTATAAATATTATTTGTTTCACGATTTCACACAAAAACGTGCTTGTAGAACTCTTAAGAATAGCTATTAAGAGCATAATAAAATGGAATACAATAATATGTATGTCCTCTACACCTCCGTATACTCAACACCATCGGATCATAAAATTGTTGAGAAAAAATACATTTTTTAAGTAAAAAAGGGAAGTTACAGAAGACTCGCAAATATTTCCCCTTGTAAATAAGAACAAATTTATTACAAGTGCCCTCTTCACTTCACACCACGCGTGCATCACAAATGACAATAAAAACAACACGACACCTTTTGGGATCGAGAGGAAATCCAAACAAGGTAAATGAGAAAGAAATTTGACAGGATTTTGACAAATCGTCTATCCAAATTTAGATTGTTTTATTGAAGTCAGAACTAATAAATAAAATAATCATATTAAAATAAGAAGATAAAGGCGAATATAGGAAATGAGATGCTAGTCATGTAGCTTTTTAATATGCATTCTAAGGTCGCTCATATTATTATAAAGCATAGTAAACAATATTTGGCAAATGAACATGATGTATAGACGGACATGGAACATTTTATTAGCTTGTCAATAATATGTCAAACGAAAGGTGTAGAAAAAAGTATTTAGTAGTCAGCTAATAGAATAGATAGAAGTAGGATATACCAAGGGCTAGAACTTTTTGTTCCTCCTGAGGGAAGATGAAAACGGATATTGCATTAATTTAACGCATAAACAACCATCCTTTTCGTATCCATCGTCATCATGATCTCCCTTTACATTAATTTATTTTGTAAAGATTTACATTTACAAGATGATGATTTCCATCCTAATCATTACCATCCATCCATCCAAGTTTGCTTACCTACATAAAACGTTAATTTAAACATTTCATAGAGAAGAGTCCATTGTAGCAATAAAAAACAGCTCTGTCCACTACAATGTCATTCCATTACGACAAGAAAAATAATGTTATTAGTAGTTTTGCCTTTTGCAACGCAAATTAAATTTATTTTTCATTTAAAGCACAAGACTTGGTCGGGTATCCATAATATGAATACATTATTCTCGTGTAGATACTAAACTACTGGCCTGGTGTTTTTTCTTGCACAACTGTCCATTTGTCTTTGACAAAACTCATTTTCATCATCATGATCGTCCTCACTGAATGTTGAAAAAGGACTAACTAATTTATATTTATACACTACAACAACTACTGATGATGTCCGTTCATCCAAACAGGTATGCGGTATATAGCTACATATATGATCATTATATAAGCATTTGTTTATGCATATAATGTGCACATGTGCATATCTGCAAGTGAGCCAGTCCCACAAATTTTCCATGTGTCAATTGCAATTATGCAAAAGACTCTACTGGTTTATATATATTACAGTAGACTGTTTTATGGCTTGCAGTGCTAACGTCACGTAACTTACCAAACCAACATCTTTTACATTTTCATTGATTTATTAGTTCCGACTCTAACCACAATGCTTGAAGCTCCAGAAAGAGAGGTCCATTATGAAATAATCCATTTGTCAATACGCAGATCATTAGAGGAATTATATAGAACCCTTCAATTCCTCTAAACTCAAGCTTCACAATTTTTTATATAAGGAACTTTACAAGAAGAACATGACGAGTTAGCCAAGCGAGAAAAGAAAAAAAGTTAGCTATACGAAGTTTTTAACATTCCTCCACTTTTTTTTCTTTTTGAGTAAGTGGCTGACAAAAACAAGAGACTTGTAGATACGAGCGGACTTGAAAACTCTTAAAGAAGCCAGGCAGAGAAAGAAAGGGAGTCGTAGTTGAGTAGTAAACACTAAACACGTTATAATAATGACGGTAGTTAATATCGCAGAGGCAGAGAGTGAGTGCGAGGGGAAAAGAAGAAAGACAAAATAAATAAATAAGGTAAAAAATCAACTACTAGCTATAGGATGTCAAGAAGAAACACCTCTTTGCACGCAAGCTAGTTTTTTTCTGCGCTATAATAGAATATATGTGGATGTACTTTTTTTTAAGAAGTTGTCGACATCCCAGAAAAAGGAATATCTATGAGGATAATAATAATAATATCATGGAATGGCTCTACCAAAAGCATCATCAATAACAGCAACTACAGGAGCCGAGAATGCTATCACAATCTACATTTTTTTTCTTGTTTATAGCATTTGAGTCACCATAAAACTGGAATGTTCGTAGTTATTACTGTAATGGTTATATAATGTGCAAATCGTTGTTAGTTGTTACTATGGATGTTGTTTAGAGTGTATTAATTTGTGTGTTGCTGATGAGCTTTTCGGTTCCACATTCGCATTTCCATAATATTATTATTATCATATCAGCATCATTCTACTGGATAACATGATACACGTACAATTCTTATAGCACGCCATTTCACAATCACAACAAAACTACTCAGCAATTTACCTGATTCCGGGATCATTGTTTCATGGTCATTTTGTTCTTCCATCCGTTCTTCCATTTGCTTTACCCTAAATGCCTGGTTGATTTGACTGCTGTGTACAGTGGAGTAATTTTTTAAACTTGCAGAATTATCTCCATCTTGTCACATTCTTTTTGGTAATTTATCTATTTTTTGTGCGGTAGCCTACCTGTTTCTGCCTCTATTTTTGTATCAATTTGAGCTTGTAGAGAACAGGAATCAATTCTTTACCAAGCTAAAACGAACGCAGAAAAGAAATGTCAGTTTGGTTTAAGAATATATGCAATGCATAGCAATAGTAATTGGTTAAAGTAAGGCCTCTGTAGAATGATTTTTTAGCTTTTCCGGCATGATTGTGGCAAACATTTTTTTGAAAGAACGGATTTCAATTATACTTGCATTTTTACAGAATAGTACACGAGTGTAGGTAGTTGGCTGCTCTATTCACACACAGTTCCCTGCGGGTTGGCTACGTTTTACATTTAATTTTTGATAGTTGTGACATGACGAATAAACATAAAAATTTCAATTTCCCTTCAAGAACACCACTCCACACTACTCATGTCAGTTTTCTGTTGTCAAGAAATGATTGATACTTCAAAATTGTACATATATATCCATATTAAAATGATTTTCATTCAAAAAGTTTCTTTTCCGTTCACATTTTGTCTACGATGTTTGGTGGCGAGGCAACAATAAGGAAGAGACTAAAGAGGGACCATATTCGCAGTATGAATATAAAATGCAGATATACGTGTGCGACCGCACTATATATTGACTATAAAGCGACATGTATTTAAACGACATGCAATTGCAGAGTAATCTATTGCCCAAGAAAACAATATATTTTATTATCTTTCTCTCTTCTTCTCTCGCCCTCTCTTTAGTGCTGCTATAACAAAAATGAGTTAGAAAGATTAAAATTGAGGAAAACTTGTTGTGGTGTCAATTGTACAATTTCATCGTACTTTATCATCTATACTGTAGTTTTTTCTTTCAAAAGAAAGATATCTTTGCAAAATTCATTTGTAACCGTCTCAGATGATCAGCACCACTTTGGGTCTCACAGAAGGGAGCCGTCTATCAAAAAAGAGAGAGCTGCTGTGCCGCCGCCGTTCGCTCACTGTTCTTACCTGTGTGAGATGTTTTACCATAGTCATCCTCCTCAAATGTTGACCACCGATAAACCAAAAAAATTAATGAAACTTGCATTAGATTATAGTAGTTAAGAAGATTTGATAGCTAATTCATACTGGGTACAACGTCGGAACCAAAATATGATCAATATGTAATATGAACTTGGGCAGTTTTTGATAAACGATATGACATGATTGTACCCGGTTCAGGATCAACAATGTTTGTCTCTTTAAATTGACAAAGATGACAAAGTCAAAACTTTTTGAGTGCATATCAAACACAAATTGATTTTGTATATAGTAAAACCGCATAAGTCATATTTTCGAGCCACTTGTGTAAACTTGAGCATTTACTTCCAAAACAGGGGATTTTCTTGTAAGGTATGCCTGTGAAAGATAACCTCTCGTTCCCGACAAATCATTGTTTTGAATCTGTTTATCGCTACAGGTTTACTGTAATCTTCCTTCATAATATGCCGTATGCTTCAGTATTTTATCTGATTCAGAACTAAAGACTTTAATGCCTGTGACACGGAGAGGTACAAAGACAGGTAATTTAGCATGTACGTGCCATTCTTCATACACAAAGGAAAAAGCATTATATATGTATCAAATGACATGCAGGGGTCTTGTGCAAAAATGACGACGGCAACAAGCTGTGAATTTATCAAGACCACATGCTTGCATCGAGGCGTTAAAAAATCGTCCGAGGGAGCAACAAAGGCCACCACCAACCACCACCTTCTCCTCCAAACCGTCATAATAGAAACAGAGCAGCGGCATGCCTGTGTATGAATTTGCGTTGTGTCGACAAGCAAATGATTGCAGAGGAAGGAGGCCTTTTTCTCTGAAAGATGCAGACGAGAGGTGGTCACAAAATCATAATAATAGTATAAATAAATAATGTTAATAACATTAAAACTGCTGCAAACGGTGACCATAGTTACATAGCTGACAATGTTGTGTACGAATTATTATCTTTTCTCCAAAGGCAATGCAATAAGGATCACTATTACTTTGATAAGTGTAATAACATTATCATTCCTCTTCTATCCATATTCCTACCTCTTATCCCTCGACTAGCTGTTAACCACTTTGGATGAAAGTATTAAAAGTATTAAAAGGGTGCTACTGATAACCAAACTGGACAGCGTCTGGACTGGACATGAGCGTTATCATTCAGACGGACAGACAAGCATGTCCAAGTTAACCACATATCTAAGCTCTTTAGAAGCAATACAGCGGCAGCAGTGGAATAATGTTGTGATTATTATTGGAGCAAGGTTGATTAATAGGTATGGCTTGGTTGGGGTCACGCCCAAAACCAATCGGGCTGTCATTAGTTGACTTGAAATGCGTGAGGTATTAATCACAATCAACAACAACAGTAGAAATCGTTGATGATAGCTATAACCATTTTATTCTTGATAATCTTGTTCAAATGGCAATACTTGCTGGTATTGCATCAAACAAAACTAGAGTGCAACTGTGCAACCAACCACAACAACACAATCATCTATTTTTTATGTCTTCGGGCAAAAGTTAAAAGAAGTCTGGTGTCTTCCATTAGTCGTGGTGAAGTGGGCATCGCTAATATATTGTTATATGCAGCGTTTGCACTCATTACTTCTTAACAACATACCAAAGCACCATGCTTGCGCGCATAGAAAAATCGAAATGATCACACACACGATTTGGAAATTATATTGCTGCACAATGAGAGCAAAAATTTTCTGAAAATGGAAAAAGGAGGAGTAGTCCTTCCTTCACCTGCGTTAATCGACAGCGTGTTTTTCGTATTTTCTAAAGGTTTTGCCATTAGCAATAAAGTCGGTGATGATGCGGTCAAATGGAATGTGTGCGAATTGACAAGAATAAAAGAAAACAAGCGATACGAATACAAAGGTATTAATCTGTGCCGGCTAAAATGACAGCCACAACAATAAAACAAAAACACATTAACATATTTTTCAGTGGCGATTCTCAAATATATTGTGGTTTTGTGTCCAATACAAACTTTATGACATTTAATAACCAACAAGATTGTAAACCATGTACATATCCGACCTCTGCTTCTATAGTAAATCTGCAATTTTTACGTAGTAAATTGTCTCGGTTTGAGTCAAAACATATGTATTTAATTGAAAAAAGTATAATTGAAATCGTGCCGATCTGTAACTAAATTGAAATTAAAAGCAAAAATATTTAAGGTTTTTTTTTGCTTTGAGCTAGACAGCATAAGCAAGCAATCCGAATTGTATCAAATCTTCATTTTGTTCTGCGCTGGTAAAGTGCTACATATTTCCGTGAAAGATCAAATAGAAAGGCGTGGTAGGAATATCACTAGCTTATGCCTGCCCCTATTTCACGAAATTTAATCAAGCGTGCTTCTCGTTAAATTCTCAAGTTATAAAAGTAAACGAGAATAGAAAGCATGAAATTCCACTGGTACTATCTTTTACCAACTTGATACAATTACACTCTACAAAATCATCAGGTTTTCATGGTCACTGTACTCTGTCCTTCATCTTTAGTGTAAAACTGCTGACATGTGCAAAAATTCTTGCATTTTGGCAGGCATTTTTATACAAAAAAATATGTAGCCAGTTTCATATTTCAGAGTGTTGAATTTTTGGGGGTTTACAATTTACAACTGTTGGACCGACGAAGAAAAAAAATAGGCGTATATATAATTGCGTCAGACTCATTTGCACTCGTAAAGTCAATGTTTAAAAGGCAATAAATGAAGATGTGGCAGGAGCGGTGATGGTTTTGCCCAAGCAGATTAGCTTCGCTATCGCTCCAAGCAGTTTTTGCTTGCTTTTATGGATTTTATTTTCTTGCTTTCTAAACCACCTTAACATACAAATACACGATGTATCACGTCATTTTTAAAAGCGCAATATATACTCACTTCTCTGCTCATGATAAACCCCGATGGAACTCTGAAGTTGGTAATGTTCACATAAGGAAACGACAGGGTGAGGATCCACTCTGCATTCCTTCTTTATACCCTTTTGTCTCGATTTATAATAAATCGAGGTTATATTTTCTGCACGATTTTGCCATAATTTCTCAAGTCGTTACCGCAGTTGCTACTGTTCAGATATTGGTTTTGTGTCGGATGGAATGTGATGACAATAAAGTACTGATAATATTCTATTGTTTCCGTCGCTGTTTCCAGCAAGCCATTGCTGTGTATAGATCCTCCTCACGATCACATTATTATTGAGATACGTGAACACAAAAAATGAGTAAGGAAACAATAAAATTCATTAAAAATCAAAACGAGCACACAATAATGTTCCATAACAACATATTACTCTTTAACAACGCTTGTTACCTGTACTGGCAAAAGCGTGGGAATCACAAAGAAACCCTTATTGGGTTGCTGGGTAACAAAAATATTGTACGCTTATATCATCCTTTGTTGTATATGATGCATTTATACGAGATTTCAAATTTTTTATCTTAACAAAACAATCTCCTTGTTTCTACGTCTGTTGAGCCAAAACTGTACATTTATGGGGAGTATCATCACCATTATCATCGGCGGCATGATAACTCTTTACAGATAGCAAAATGACTTAACGAACCCAACATTTATTCCACTTTCATGACTTTTCTCAAGCTTTCTCTTAATGAAGTCCATTTATTGCATATTATTTCTCCCGCTCTGTGGTAGGTAGCTCATGAGTTCATACTCGTATTGTAATGTTGAAAACTCCCACAGTTTTTATTTTCCTTCGGTCGCTAATATTACTGATCCCAGATACTCAGTCTATCTATTTAAACTAACGGAGAACCATGAATTATATATTGGGACCGTACATTTAGCCATAGATTTTGTAATTTACCACTAAATTTTTGAAAATTCATAACAATACGATAAAGTGTAGTGTTTGCAAACATGGCTACAGTTCATATTTCAGTGACAATGTTATTTGGCTACATGAAACTAGTACCATTCTCGTCTTCATTGTTCATAAAAACATTTTCGCATTCACCATCATCGCCAGTTAAAGGACGTTCGGACGTCATTCCGTAATCATACAATCATCTTCACAACATTTTTTCTATATTTTACCCAAACAATATATTATATATATGAACTTGACTTGAGTGTACTTTAAATGTTTGCCCGTCTCTTTATGTTGGCCCACAAAAACCTTCTCCTGGGCAGGTCTTGGCAAATTCATCATTTCACACTGTAATTGAAAGACAGTCCACAGACATGTCATGTCATGCAATAAAAAGAGCACATTCAAATTTGTACCTTTTTTACTATCCTCGTTCTCTGGTAGAAATTGTTTTAGAGCATTCCCGTCGTCAAATCTCATTCACTTCACGTGATCATTAGTTTTGAATTTACTAACACACGATTACTTGCTACATTTTGCTCCACTTTGAATTATATTGAACTCGAAGGAGGATCATATTCATGGGCTACAATAAATAATGGATGGTTGTACATTATCATCACATGATCATGATCGGGCATATATCCCTTCGTTGATTTGAAAAGGTGTAGTGCATAAAAATGGAAGATATATTTGAAATCGTGCAAGTTACGTTAACATCATAACCGTGCGAAATACATTACATATTGTTCTCTTACAGACGCTACTAATCATCACTATCATCGCCTTGTTTTAAGTAAAAGTCTGTCTGTGTCGTTGTGCCATAATTTTTCTGGGTTGTAGACAATATACCAGCATGTGTGGATCCTCTTTCACTATGATTTTTTCACTATGATTTCTCATGGTTACGTTTCTGGTGCGGTACAGGTACAAAAGTGTTAACATTTGGTATGTAGACACCAATATAAACACCAGTTATCAAAGACTTATTGCCAATAGATGACAATGGTTTTTATGGTTTTACGACTTATAGTGTGACGACCGCAAAATTTATGGTGCAGCAACGCAAATCATAAATATGATAGACCTGCATAATAACGTGTCTCTAGATATATTCCTTCTAGATAATAAATTCATCCGGGCGCGAACCAGATTTTAGGTGCCCAAAGAAAGTACCTCAATCCTTTGAGTGCCGGCGCTATGTAAAACTTTCGCTTGAGGCATTTAGACATTCTAGATAAATTGAAGAAATTTTTGGAATTTTTAGAAATCATAAAAGACAAGATTGGCATTTATCATCTTACGTTACATTTGTATATAAATGATGATATGATGATGTATTTGACACCTTGATGAAGTACTCCTATACAGTCATGTAGAAATTTATCTATAAAAATTTAAATCTTTTTTGGTAGCTGATTTATGTCATTCCTGTGTTTTAAATGTACTAATCAATGTAGACTTGTAACAGGAGTAAGAATAGGCACGGTTTTAAATTAACTCAAGTTGAGAAGGAATGGTTGTGAAAACGAAAAAAGAGAGAGGAGTTTATGCTCTGCTTGAGTGGATCATAGGGAGAGAGAGAGAGAAAGAGAGGTCTTTGGCCATGGACTCTAGACTAGATAGGAGTTGATGAGGATGATGATGATGTTGTTAATGATGACGATGATTAGAAAGGGATAATTTATAGTCCACTATTTGCCGTATATGTACAAAGTACGTGCGGACTGCTCATTGTGCGATCACCGAGAGCAAGGAATGCCATCAAAAATATATATCTGTGTTGTGGGGTGAGCTGGTGAGTGACTAACAAATAATTCGTTTGTTGAGTTGTGGTGCGTTCTTTCTCTGACAGTGAAGAGTCGTGTCGTGATGCGTGAGGTTAACTTATTACATGGAATGTCTCAGTTGTTGCATCCTTCTCTCCTCCAAAGTCCGACAGTGACTACATAAACTGGTGCAAGAAAAAAAGTTTTTTTTAAAAAACAAAAGCTTATGGACATGCACTATGCAGAGATGAGTCGAAATGGTCATGGGTTGCGTTTTTCGTTCTAACTTGGCTCATTCCGCTTTAGCCACGTTTGATTGTTTCTTTTTGTCCTTTCCTCATGACTTTTTGGGGATGATGATGATGATGACTCTCTGACTCTACATTCGCTTATACAAAGTTGAGTAAAAAAATGAAACACCGCGACCGGTCACATTCTGCTGTTTTTTCCACTTTTTTTCTTAAAGACAACGCAACGGCGAGAGTAATAATATATTATGATCTGTCTTCATTCCTCTCTACTTGTTAGTGGAGTAGTTGCTGACGACGACGTGAGCTCTTTTACGAACTTTGCTCTTCGCTCACAGAGTTCGTCGCTTTGGACGACGAGGAACTTTTAACTGACTAATTTTGGTGATATGAGATCAGAGGAGGCTTTATTTCAGCGATTGGTTTGCCGGCAGATTATAAACTTGAAGATGCCCAACTCACGCTTCTTTCATGAAAACTTCTATCTTTCTAAATGTAGCTGACAAGCAGAAGATAACTTAATTAGTAATCATCTATCAAGTTAAAAATACACACATGGTGATTTCTAAAATCGTCAAAGGATATCACGTTGATGCAACAAGATGCTATGTGATATGGCACTTTGCGCACACATGCTAATTTTGTACATTTTCTCATGAATCATCAATAATGTGAATTACAACAACAACATGTAGTCACCATCCCTTCACAGCACGCCTGACTTGCCAAGCCTAATTTTAATTAATGGAAAACGTAATAAGAATCTTTAATGTCACTTGCGTTCATGAAGAAGAGTGATTCGGCAAAAAAGTACATGGGGCAACGAGCAGGCAATCAAAGGAGAAGGTGTGCGAGAATATTATAGCCCACCAATATTACTTGTAAGACCGTTTACCATTACGCTATGTAATTGCCTATATAAATACGTGCCGAGAAATAAAATGAATGTACGCATTTCATTGGTCCTTTGAGCGGTTATCTTGCAAAGTGCTGGTACAAGTACTAATGAGGACGTGCTGTGTCATGAAAGTGAAAAATATCCCTGTTTAATTACCATTGATAAAATCGATAAAATGCAAATAAAATGGTACATGTGTACAACCAACTGTTTGGCAAACGTGGGACAAGTGGATGTGCATTACATACAACTGCACTTTAAATTGCAAACAAAAATAAGATATTCTACTTTTATACATAAGAAACAGAGATTCTCCTCGCGTGCTAGAACTTGTAACCTAAAATATTTTTTAAATACATAAAAATAACTCAACTCATATTTATGCACTAAACCTAACGTAATTTAGATTTGACAAGAAGAATTCTCGTTTCTTAATGAGGAAAGGCTGGACAGAAAATTACCTGTGTGTTAACTAATGATAGTGATGACAGCTATAATGTAGAACAAATCATATTCCATTTCGTATCCATTTGTACAACTTGTTGGTATTTAACTGAAATGTTAAGAAACGTGATTGTTCAGGCCAAAGTAGACGGTGGCAACCGGCCGTATGTATATGCAAGAATCGGCTACCACTGTCTAACCGAATAGGTTTCTCAGTGTTCCAATTTTGGCCACTGGTGCCTGAACAGCCATGGTGTGAAATAGTGCCCATAAAAACAAGCTATAAATTATTAACAGCAGTAATAATCTTCTCATCTTCGGACATACTGTGATTGCATCCTGTTGTTGTACAAGAACAACCGTAAATTAGTTCATTCTCGTGTGCCTTTCTCCGTCAACTAGGTTTTCCCCCTTTTCATTCAGCAACAGTGTCTTGAATTGTTATAAATTGGTTTACTGTTAGCTAGGTTATTTTATTGATGAAAAAAATGATATAGTTTGTGTGCACAGTGTGCACATCACGTATTTGCATACTATTTACAAGTATTAGTTAATATAAAGGACTGGCTGTGTGGTGAAGTTAAAAAAGAGCAGTTGGAAAAAATGAGGCAATAAATCAATACAACGGCGGCGTGGTAGTGGTTTGCTTGCTGACCATCCTCATGATTAGGATGATATGGTGGTGGTGATGATGATGGAACTGATGATTACTAATTTGTTTCACTTTTTTTAACTGGACTGCAACAAACCACTTTATAAATAATGTAATTGAATTATGGTCACACGACTCTTGCATCCATAGGCATACATACATATATAAACATTAATTTCAGAAGCAGGTCCCGCATGCACAATCGGGTCTAACGATAGGATAATTCATCATAGAAGTCATCATCATCAGCATCTTGTCCCTCGAACAATATTTAATGAAAGGATGAACTATTAAGTACCTACGTACATATGCAAAATGTAGTCGTTAATGTGTGCACAGAGGCAGGCAAATGGGAGGAATAAAAATAAAAAGGCAACAAGGATATTTAAGCTGGTCACTTTATTCTCTCCCTCTATCTCTTTCAACGTCTTGATAAAAACGACAAGAAGATGCGTTTTTTTGATTGCGCAATTAGAGGTTGGCAATGGGCTAACAGGTTTGCGTTTACTTGGCAATAATCATAATCGATTTGCAGGTCGGCTCTCGCTAGTTACTTACCTACTTACTTTTTTTGCAGTTTGCAGTCCTTCTTCGTCTTCTTTTTCATCTTTCATTTCCACATTGTACTTTTTCATGTTTGTTATGCTGTTTATTATTGTACTAGCAGCCAGAAATATAAAAAGTGCTCCCTTTTATCGCACACTGTTGATGACCATTCGCTGGCAGTCATCAATTCTTCATCATCATCAACACCACCACCACCATGATCACATCAGCAGCAGCACACATCATCATCATCTTTATTCAAAAGTCAAAAAGTAATGTACAAAATAGGGAACATTATTATATGCAAATTAGCACACTCACACAAAATCTTTTAGTTTGTCGGCATGTTTCCCTTTCAATTCACTTAACTGACAGATTCAGCTGTTAAAATTATTGTATGACCATCATCATCATCTTCAATAGCAGCATTCCATTCTTCGACAGAGCTTTTAAAAAAGTCACTCATTAGATTATTTTGCCAGTTGGCTGGGAGACCAGAAAAAAAGAAGAGTTATGTTGGTTGTCTATATAAACACGTACTATACCTACCCACGACGACAACGTGTTTGCAGTAGTTTTCCTTTTTTCTTCTGCTTCAATCATGGTGTCAATCATGCTGCTGAAGATTTCAATCCACTCTCAAGAGTGGACAAATAGATTGTCACAAAAACAAAGTCATTGAGAAATATGTTTATGTATTAAATTAATCATAATAAATTAATGTGAATGGGTAGAAAGGGCGAAGAAACGTGCCATTCAGCAAGTTCAATCAGAAATAACACGAGCAAAATGCATATCAAAAATGTGTTATGTTATGCGAGCACACAACAAACACCTATTAAACGAGGCTAAATTTTTGACCAAGTTTAATGGAAAGCTGTTAAAGCTGTTTTTATATGCCATGCATATTTATAATGTATTATTGTTTTTTAAGGGAAAAATGATGATGCGTTTTGACTTTTGTTGTTGCAACAAGCAAAAGAAACGATGTACCCTAAAAAGGTAGAAACGATGTACTATCATAAAAATAATAAATAATATTACTCTTTAGGTATTCACAGTTAGGGGTAAAGTATTGTTATGCTTATTTGAAGAGAAAAAATGAGAGCGGTGTGTGTGGAGTGAGGATTTTGTGTATCTTCTGCTGCTACTTTGTCAAAAAGGCGACAGCGAAATTTTTGATGACGATGATGATTATCGTCAAGAAGTGCATCACAGGAGCATCAAAAAAAAGATGAGTGATTGGCCAACTGACAAGAAGAGAGTAAGCTCGTGGTGGTGACAATAGTTTAGCGCTTTTGCTCCCATTAGTCCAATTACTACAGCAAAAGCGAGCAGATAGAAGGGTAGAATGAATTGCGATATTTAAGTTAGCGTCTGTCGTGTCGTGACTTGATGAAAAGGATGATATGATACACACGTAATTGTAGCGTGGTGGTTGGTTGGTGGTGATGATGTTTTGTTTGTGGTTGTGTACTTTCAAATCCATAACAATAACATGTACATTTCTATTGTTGATTGTAATGGACAACTCGTGTGTGGAATTATGCAGGAGATAGCGAGTGAGTAAAGTAAAGAAAGATTTAAATGTGTCTCTGGTCATTTGAAAAAAAACAAGAAGAAGAAGCACAGCTTTGGTTGCTTTGTTGATGATATCGCATCTAACGTCTCATTATTCATTAATTGTCAACAGACATGCCCAACTATTTGTCAACTTTACAGACATTTGTCTTTTCTTGATTAATCCTTGCCCTCCTCTACACTGAGGGAATGAATGAAAGGAAGAAAGGGAACCGTCAATCCTCCATCTGTGCGTGTACACAGGCTCATTCGCAACATTAATTATTCCCTCACGACGATACACCGTTCATTATTACATTAAGTATACCTATAGGTATATAAACTTTCGACTATATCGTAACGAATAATATCGAACAAACATGATATTAGATGAATTGCACCGTTTAAATGTAAATAGTCATAAAAAAGTAGAAATGTTTTTTCCGAAAGTAAAGTGAAACTACACATCCAGTAACCAGATTCACTTTCACCTTCCGTCAAAAAAATTGCATAATCCAAATTATATTGCAGTAAACGTACGCTATATATCCTTTCATTCAATCAGGAAAACGAATCAAATAGTCGAATTCCAACTCTTATGCTACATTTGAATATTCTATGCCAAATTTGAAGGATTTCTCATTTCAACAATTTTGTTAAGTATCAAGTAGGCAAACTACCACAGACTGGTATATAATTTTGTGTATAATAAATAGCACTGATATATATCAAATTATACGGTTGTTGATGGTAATATGATATTCCATTTCCTAACTCATACTTTATAATCGTAAAATTCAATTACAATTACAGCTTTGCAATGTAATACTGACTATTAATATCATGTGGAAGCTGAGCTACAGAGGAATGCCGTGTACCGATTGCTCTTATGTCGTAGAAAGTTTTTGAATGTACAACGACCTACGGAACACACCTTGCCTTTTCACGAATAATAGCACTAGAACTAGGTTATTTAAATCGCGGAGGTGGAATTTAATAAATTGAGAAATGAAAACAAGGCACCGCCATTTAAATATTTTTTCGTAGGCTTATACTCTTCTCATCACTCATACAATTATTTTCCTTTCTCAGCTCCACTCCCATTCATTCAGAAATTTTGGCTTGATTGACTAGACAATGAAGTTGTACTTTAGCTAATTTGCTTATCGGAACTGACATTATATTCATAAATAAAAATAGTAATTTTTAATGTTGCATGAGCAACTCTACACGCTATTGTTTTGCATTATAAATAAATCTTGCTCATCTTCGTCATCATCACACACAAGTGACTTGAGATTTTTCAGCCTTAATAATGTCCAACCTTTAACCTCCATTCAGGTGTAAAGGAAAGGCACATTTACATTTAGCCAATTTCTTACTTTATTCAATTTAAGAAGCATAAGTAATGTTCTTGTTGGACCTACTTGAAGACAAAATACTTGACTGCTAGCTCAACAATGTCATGAATAATATGAAGAGATTCATCTGTAAACCTGAATAAAATCAGGTACACCTTAAAATAACTGCTCAGGATACTGCTCCTCTCCGATGGCATGTGCAATCAATTCTAACTGACAGCAAATGGTGGGCATTTGGGTGATCCTTTTTCATCATGATGAAAACCATGTCTCCTATTTTATTCAGACATTTAATGGATAGTAGTTTAGCCACACGTGTAAGCGAAAAAAAAGAATAAGTCCCGATTGTCAGAAAAAACTTAAAAATCTATAAAATTTTATTCGAGTAACAAAATACGGAGAATTTTCATGAATCAAAGTAAACTTTTTTCATGTTCGACATATTTACAAGTAAATTTACTGATTGTAGGTTTGAAAAGCCAAAAAATGCTGTATTACTCAGAATCAAAGTGTAACTTTGAAAAAAAATGCAACAAGGGTTGGTTCGATGATAATCAGCAAAATATGGCGTGCAATTTCTCTCTCCATTTTTATGAGTGAAAAGATGTTCTAGCGCTGGTGTTTATGATGGTTGCAATGGTGATGAGGAGTAAGGTGAGATAAAGGGTGAAAATCACTAGTTTCTTGAAGAAAATCCACTATAACTACCACCGGTTTCATCATTATCATGTCTGAAGGATATACTTAGACTTTATTATCATAATCACTTATCATTCTGTCCACTCAAGCTACAATTATGTGAGCTGTTTATATATGCGTAAGTAAGTGGTGTATACACATATCTTTTGGGTATAATAATATGAGATGAGAATAACCTGCTTTTCCACCGTTTTGGAATTTTATAAAATCAATTTTTTTATTAATATGATTTTTTTTCTTGCTTTCATAAGAAACTGGTTAGGTGGGTAGAATATCGATTTCTGTGCCTGCTACATGGTGGAATCAGGTGCTCTTTACTATCAAATAATTTGCCATTCTTATCATACTTTTGGCCTTTCCCCAGGTCTTGATCTTCACATTAGAAAATCCGGTAGGACATATTTGCTTGCTCTGTTGATGTTGACTTTTCCTCTAATTAGTATGTTGATAACAACAAAGTTCATTGTGTACATTTAATGTTTATACAAGCCATATTATTAGTTTAATAAGGAATCATGTCAAATTGCAGTTTTATGGCATTTTTTGTGATATTGGTTGTCGTGAGTGACTTTGAGTGTATTTTGGGATATAAAATTTAGTACTTGAAAATTGTACTGCTAATGATGGTTTGCTGAAATGTGTTGTTGCTACTAAATATGTATTAAAAATTAGATAATGACGACTCTTTACACTCTGTTTGGAGATGGCACGACCTAAAGTGAAAATAATCTTACTGGACTTATGCATATGACTACATGTATATATTTCGCTTTGTTAGTTAATTATTGTTAAACACTGGACGACTATATATGCGTAGTTTGTTAGATTTTTTTTATTCTCCCACTCGGTATGATTTTTGGTTCATTAACTTTTAACAATGACGCCCAAGCCTCCGATTGTACTTGATTGTTACAGGTATAATATTATTTTGATAAGAAAAAGTCGAGGAATGGGCTAAAAAATGCTGAAAAAAAGAAATATGAGAAATATGGACGGCTGTGGGCAATTCATTATTGTCGAACATAATATGACGATGGGCTATAGTGGTTCTACCAGAAACACGTTCAGTGGTTTGTAAAGCACACTATCTTTATATGGAAGCCTCACCCTTGCAAATCTTAACAATAAAATTGACAGATGTGCTACCCCCCACATAGATCAGCCATTTTAATTCAAATAAAAAAATTGTTTTTAGGAAGTCAGGGCCAAAACTTGTGTGTGGACAAAGCAAAAGCCTCTCCCTTGGAGTCTGGATAAATATCTTGCCTTGTATGGCATTTGGCATTACACAAGAGCAGACACCACCATCAAGGTTTTATTCAAAGCGTCTAATTGTAGAAATTAGGCATTTTTTACGAAATAGTATAATCCGCCTTGAAAACTTGTATGCTCACAAGATCGAAACTGCCGTTTAAAATGTTACATTTCGTCCATTTTGTCTAATAAACCATATTATGAAAATCATCGTTATTCCAAATTTACAAATTTGTTGCATGGTTTCCGCATTTCTACTTGCTCCTTTACAAACATATTGCAAGCTGAATTCTTTGGTAAACCTCATTCATAATATTATTAACCAATTCATAAAAGACAATCATGAAATTTTTTTGCATTTTTCCACCAAGATTGATGGTAGGTGACATTTAGCACATGTAATGGTCCGTAGACAGGTAAAAGACATATGGCGTGACAATAGTGACAACGATTATATCATCGTTATAAATAAAGTCCGAAAAGCCACACCGTCATACTCGTCAACTCATCTACCGCTTTTATATTTTGTACAGCTAAAAAAATCCTTAAAGGTGGTGCTAAGAATGATTATGAGAAGGAGGATGACGACGGTAAGCCACTGCAAATATTTTTGTCGGAATTCCTTTCAAGTCCTCTTTTTGGGAATCTTTTATGTAAAGGCTTGGAATATTCCTTTATATTTACAATAAAAAATCAAAATGTCTGACGAGGAACAATGTTGAACAAGACAGAGAGTGAGTTAAGTATAAAAAATATTCCTTTGAGTTGCAATCTTCAACCGCAACAGTGGGAGTGTAGATAGGTACGTCCTCAACGTGCACATTATTCCATCATCAACTTCAGCTTTTCAATTTTCAAAGAGAAGATTACAGCAGTGGCCGTGGTGGATGAAGTGTAACCAAGTCCAATTCAAGATTACAAGCAAAGCAGTTTGTATCTGCTTATCTTGAAAAAAATGCCTTGGTATATACATATATTAGAAGATTTTGAAAAAGAATCATGACACATGACGTAACAGCGGGCATCTCTGCTTTAGTATCATCATCGTCATCATTAAATGTGCGCTTTGAGATTAATAGTTGATATCCGGCTGAAGCTTGATCACTGCAGGGAGTCGGTAAATCCATCCTAGAGCAATCTTCTTTCATCATCATCAAATAAATCCAGGCAACAAATTCATTCTGAGACACTTGCTTCGCTACGAAATTTTGGTCTTGTGAAGCCCTACATGTTGTAATGTTTGTAAGCAAGCTTGTAAAGAAACGTTTGACTTTTGACAAAATCAAAGACGATAATATTATAGCTTGTTAGACAAGATAATTATCATGCATTTCAAGAGCACAGCTTCCATTACGTCATCTTACCGTGTTGCTCGCTCACTCATTATTTGTATTTAATTTTGCTATTATTATCCCACTTCTTTCTCATTCCTATATGCAGATTGGTATGATTTGTCTAAACAATGGGGTATGACAATAGTGTTGAATTAAAGTAGGCAATCTGCACTTCAAATTTTCATAAAGTTTGCTCATTGTTGGTTTAACCGATAAAAATATCAAATTAAGAGTCCTAATGAATCTTATTGAATTAGTCAGGTAGGCTTTTGCATTTATTCTAACCGATTGCTTTTTGTGAGTCGTCTCGTCTCATCCCTCTTTTTATACTTATCATAGTATTTAGTAAACTGATTTGGTCAGTTTATTGGTCATGGGAGTAAAAAAAAGAGATGGGATAAGATGACTCTATCTTGTTGGCAGCTAAACGATTTTTAACTCTTTCCACTTGAACTTAACCATTTAAGGTAAACCATTTTGCTCCTTTTCGAACGCCGTCAGATTGCTCCTCTTTTTCCTGCAATGTCTCTCGTTTCCCAGTACCAAATGAGGATAAAAAATATTGGCTTTCTGAAGAACTTTAATCAAAGACGTGTGGTTCAACAGATCACACGTGTCCATTTAGTCTTCTAATTTCTCCGTGTAATGTGCTGTTAGCTTTAGTTAATCTTTGTGACATAGATTGATGTATTGATATCTGTAACTTTGCGACTTTTTATTGCTAGAAAGAAAGGTGTAGCTTAGCATAGTTTTTTGGATGCAATTCCCATGAAAAAAATGGATTATAACCAGTACTCTCTGTCACTATCACCAGTCAACTCCGCCCATCCAATTCGTTCAAAAAGGAATTTTCTCTAAACACAATTGAATCATGAGGCATTAGTCAACGTATTAATTGTGAATCTTAAAGACAGAGTAATAATTTTACGATGACCAAAACCCAAGTTAGCGTTTTTTTCTAAAAGGTTCAAAAAGGATGGGGGTGGTTGAGATATGCAGCCGAGTGGCAGTTCTTTTTTTTGCTATTTTAACTGGTTTGATTTTTATTTAGGGATTTAGGGATTATCATAAACTCTCGTCGCACAAGAACAAGTTGTGTGCATTTCATGTTGGGAGGATTATATTTGTCTATTTTCTGCATCTCATTCCCCACTCGTTCGTATTCTAGTTTTTCTATCTGTTGTTTTTGCAAAATGCATTGGAACTTTTAATAATTGTAATTAATGATGAATTTGTTAAAAGTTGCATCTGTGCAAGCATTCTGACTCTTAATTGAAGAGGACGAAGATAATGTCCGCCTACTCACAATTATGAACGGCCTTAGCATTGCATTTGTTGGCAAATATTTAGTGGCTAGCGATTATAGACGACGCCGGCAGTGATACTTCATGTTTAATTAATGAACTTGTGTTTATCAAATTTAACCCAACAATTATCAGTTACATGCTCATCTGTCTGTTTTACATAAACCTTACATTTCAAGCTTATAGGTTTGCATGATTCGATGAAAAATCAAAATGTTCGCTTAAAACGCGATATTTGCCACAAAAAACGAAAATATTCACTCATGTTTGCATTTTTCTATAAAGTTGGAACTCTTTATTCCACCTTTTACTTCTGATGAACTACTTAATATGCAAACTGACATTTTTATTGCCAATTTGGGATTCATCATTTCTCTTATTAAAGGTTTTGTCCTTTCTCCATTTTTATTTTTAATAACAGTATCACGCAACTGTTTTGATCACTCATGTGCAAACCCGAGATTGTTTACGCCGTAAATGATAGTAGTTTGAAAATCGTTTAAATTACTTACCAAGAAATGTATTTTTGCACAAGTCCATTATTATTATTTGGGTGAAAACATGGCATACAAAGTCACGACATCTTTTGTAATTTTAAGGTTTTTTGGTGAACCTGATTTTACATGAAATGGTAAACTTGACATAAAAATTTAAAACTAAATCAGCGTATGCCAACTGTCATGAGATATTTTTAAGGAATTCCTTGGAAAAAGATTAATTGTTGCACTTTTCAGATTTGCACAAAACATGATTTGGGATGATTTAATTTTCGTCTGTATGATTCTGACCGCTCTCATTTGAGCCTTACAATTTCAAACAATTTTTTATCAAATCGATTAAAAGGTTTCACAAAATTTCCCTATAATTACAATTGGAATTTTTTGACACTTTAGAATAAATCGGTTTGATTCAAATTGTTTCTAGCGATGTACAAGAATGAATATTTATTATCATCAAATGTTGGAAAGATATTTTTTAATTGTATATGAAAAAATTTATCATGTTTTATAATAAATTAAACATTCATATCAAGTCCTCTATTTAACATTGAAGAATAAGTATCATTCGATGAGATTTACTTTGTATGGTAAAAATTTGTTTGTCTCATTGCCTTCTTTAGTTATTAACTGTATTCATGAGGCCTAAATTTGTGTGCAGTGTGCACAGCAATTATAGACTTAATTAAGAATTACAGTACATTGGAACTACTTATTTTGCATAAAAACCCTAACAATTTTACTACCTTATCGGCATTGAAAGTCAATCTTGATTAACAAAAAACAACGCAATAATAATGAAGCCATATAATCAACAAACTTATTATACTGTCTGACCAGTCTGGCCTTTAATTTCTTTAAATGAGCATTCCTCTTAAACGACTTCTTACTAATTGTAAAATAACATTTGAAAAGCCATCACTGTTATTTAAGACCTTTAAGAGTCAATAAACGCTGACACTTGACTCCAATTAGAGCTTCAGCAACCCATGTTAGCAAGTAATAGCAGTGGCTACTGGGCCACGCTGTTACTTATCACCTTTTCTGCATGTTTTTTATCAATAATTATTGATTTGTGATTATTGGCATGTCCTGCCAAATCTTGAAAATAATAAATTTGTGGATTTTGTAAATATTTTTTTACTTTGTGAATATATTTTGTGCAGATTAACCATTTTGCAAAAGCTTAATGATTATGCCTGTTATAGAAGATATATACATTCGGTGACAAAATACAAGAATTGGTATGTATTTCCTTTCATTTACAAACGAGTCACAAACAATGTCAAACAATGTAACGTCCAATTTACCCATTGTTGAGGCCACGCTGACTGTTTAGCACTTTCTTTCCCACTGTTTTCTTTCTGTTATTCGTTGACTTTTGGCATTTTGTAAGTGCTGAAATTTCCACTAATCGGATAGCTATACCCACTCATTGTATTGCTTACTATTGTTAGGGAAATAATGAGCTATTAGACATTAACTAGCCGCTAGCCACTAGGTTCACATTACATCGTGCTTTACTATAATAACTACCGACTTTTCCTATCAAAACGTCAGTTTTCCTATGTGCGATTGCAAAATGAAAGAAACAAAAAACGAGGAAGAAGCAGGATTTAACTGCAGCGTGCATCAATTTTCGTAGAATTTCGCAGTGGCAGCAGAAGGTTTATTGTTTGTCTTGCACAAAACCAGGAGGAATCCCTTCTTCACTGGTAATAATTTAGCACTTCTTTGTTAGAAACCCTAGTCAATGCACTGTGTATTGTTAAAGATGCAATGGGGAACATAAGACGGTCATAAATTATGTAGAGGAAATAATAGACAAACCAGCCAAAAAGGTTTTTTAACTTTCTACCAGTCTAGTGAGTTCATATAAGCGCTCAAGGGTGCCCGTTGTTAAATGTAATGATCAAATTAGAAAAAGTGCAAAACCTTTTCCCAATACAACGCAAAGGCTCGCTCGCTGCGGGATGTGTACAATGACCGGACCGTCTGCTCTATCGGAATTTCTATTTCTTCTTCTGTTTAACCCTGATAAGTACATAAAACACTTTTTTGTGTAGTTGTAAACATTTACCGTGACAGTAAAAAATATTAGCTACTGTCGACATTGCCAATGTCAATGATTGTTGTTCAGCGATATTTTGGCATGGATCATGCATTCTCTTTTGCTTTATTAGTTCTTTTATTACCTAGATTTTTTCACCTTGCTTCATTATTCATCGTCAGTTTTACTATATATTTATAGCATTATTGTCAGAGAAAAATTTTGCGAACAGTACTGATGATGATAAAGTGCATTTCATTATTATTACGTAGCTGACTCGATAGCAGTATTGATAGGTAGATTTGTCCGTCCATCTCATCATTTCTTGGTATGAAGATCCGGTCAGCGACAATCTGTTGATTTTGGATCCATTCGGTCAATCCACTGACGGTACGGGCTAGGTTTTCATAAAAAACTCATGTCCTTATTCAGTGTTCATTATGGGGATGCTATATCCCCTGAGGGAAGATGGGGGAATATGAGAATGGGGAACATTGTAATTTTATCTTAATGATAAATCAGGCAGCGACTTCAGCTACGCAGTTGTGTTGCCGTTTGCATGGAGTTATTGTTATTATAATTCTATTAAAAATATTAAACGTTGATATCATCCAAGAGCAAATGAGGTACGGCACCTGTTAAGTGTTTCTTATTCTCATAAAAACATATTAACTAACAAAGCCATTCAAAAGCTTGATTGTTGTATAAAGCGGTTGTGTTGTTGAGTATTCTTGTTTAGTTGAAATTACTTATGCATACATGCACATTTTTTTAGAGATTAGCAGTTTGTTATTATTGTTATTTAGGTAATAGTATTGTTACCTGAGTTGTTCTCTAAAGGTGTTTATCCTATGTAGGTATAGATGCTGCATTGCAATTCAAATGAATGTGCATACTTAACAAATATGAAATAGTGTTTTGTATTATTCATTCATTTCCCTGCACTAGTCGGACGGAGGAGCTCCTCGCTTCTTTTTAATAACTTGCACACATCTTGCATGGGGCTTGCGTACTTTTGCCTGAGGTGATCTAATAAATCTCTCCGTGATACACTTCAAGGAAGCTAATAACCACTCATTAATATACACTAGGTGCAAAATGATACCAATTAAGAATAAGTCAAGATTCAATACATAAATCATATTAATATTACAAATGTTCTTCGTCAAACTCTATGCACCTGTAATAAATTTGCAGCTTTTCCATTTTTCTTGACTGCCTTCACACAATGGTCACCATATCAACATTTTCTTTTGACTAGGTATCTAAGCCAATAATGTGAGACCAGCAATTTTTTTAAATGCTCAGTTTGTTTAGTATGACTTTCTGTAGTAGCTAGTTGTCGTCAAAGTCGTTTAACTTTTCTTCTCCTTCCAAACCAACTAGCTACGGTTGTCTGTACTGTCCATCAGAGACCAGTGGAAAATAACATTTATGAAGAATGTCAGAGGCGTTTTGTTACGCGATCTCATTTCTACACCTAGTTGACTGACGTTAGTTCCTGCAACATACATAATTAAGTGGATTATTAATTGGACGATTATCATATCATACAAAGTTACCTAATTGTATTTTGCATTTGCATACGCTATAAAACTACTAAAGGTATGAATATGTTTGATTAACACAATGTTATCTTTAGTGAAATTAAAACTGCCACGTTGGTAACTCATGTTACACAAGAGATAAATGCAGCCAGGACTATTTTTTCATGACATGTAACTACTGATTCTCCTACAGCTTCTGTTGACACACAAATTGAACGAAACTGTAACAAAATTCTCCTTACATTTAAAGTTGCTTTCGCAATTACTTAGCAAGATAGGGGCAGTGAGAAGATGCGTCATGAAGCTGACGGTGATGAGAAAATTACACTTTTCACAATTTTTAATATACGATGCTTCTCTGACGTTGACACATATGTATATACATAGTTTTATGTGTGTCTAATCACCATGAAATATTTTCTTACTTTAATTTATAAAACTGACAATGAACCAATTATTATTTTTTGGTTAATTGAATCCAGTGATTCTTGCTCTTAATTTGTTTAATTGTCTATATAATAATACGATTCTGATTCAATTATCAATTAGTTCTGTTACAAAATGTATGATTTGTTTCTCAATGTGTGTATTTAGCAGCATGTTTTTTTGTTCAAAACGTCATATAAGAAATGCTGTTAACATTAATGTATGCATAGTAGTAGACATCGAACGATGTTACATTTCATTATTATCATCCATCATCCAATTTTTTTTTACTTTATGATGTTTACTGCCCTTGTTTTTTATGAATTCGCAAGATTCACAATCCCATTGATACCTCTGTCTGTAAACAATTGGTTACCTGTGAATCCCCATCTCTCTCTTAATATGCTCAAGAGAAACCAGTACTGGTGTGGTTAAGATGGCGAGAGAGAATGTGAAACAGATTCCGACATTAATGTAGACGAGGATGATTTACGTTACAAATTCGAACACATAAAGTAGTGACAGGAGATCTTCTTTGAGACGAGACCGGACACCGGTCTGCTATTATCACCGATGGTGGTTGTAAGCTTGTGTGAATCTTATGAAAATAGTCAAGTTAGAGGAAAAAGAGATGAAAAAAAAGAAAGGAACATGTACATACAAAGCTTTCTTCTGTGAAAAGCAACTTGTGTGTGTGCGGTAGTGGCGAAAAATGGCAGAGAAATGCAAAGGATTAAAGAATAATGGAACCCCGACTCAACTTTGTTTTCTGTTACTCTGCTACAAAATGCAAGGAGATCAGCAGAAAGCGGCCTTTTTTCTTGCTTCTTCTCGTCATGATTCTCTCTGGTGGGGATTCACCTGTTGATTGTGATATGATATAATGTAGAATGACAGGACATGACAGGGGCTCATGAAATTAAATTGAATCGACCAACAACTAGCTCGTCTCCTTTTTATCAACTTTTACGATGGATGATGATGATGATGATAATGATGTTGAGGGGCAGCGGAGAAGAAGAAGCAATCTGGTTTTGTTTCTCTTTTTTACCAACCTTTTTTATGTTGCAGAGAGGTTTTGTATATATATCGGTGATATACATTATTTGTTACAATTGACATTTAAATATGTACACATAAAACATTATATATTATTATGTGATTTGTTTTTACGGTAGCCTAACGAGAGATAGGCTGAACATTAAATTCACTGTTTGGCATGCTTTATGACGCGATTAGATTATAAACCACCATGCCTTTTTAATTTACCTTCCACACTTGCACTGCCACCAATGCTGTTTGTATATGCATGCACGTATTTCAGTAGACCTGCTTTCTTTGTTCAATTACATTTCTCTTTATGACAGGAACAAGCTATTAGGTTTTTTGTTCTTTGATTAAACAATTATAAGTTGTCCAATAAATTGGTCTCATCGGTTAGGACAGATAAGTTTTTTTTTGAACATTTTATTGAAGCCTGACAATTCTCGGAATCCATTTCCTTCCCGTACTACGTGACTTGTGTGCATATTTATTTCCTCATAATACTTCACTTGTGAAGTGGGGGAACAGGAGAATGGGAGAAATTTCCAGGAATAGATTAGATAATGCTTTTAATTTTATAAAATGCTTGATTGCTTGCTTGACCTCAGCCTAATATGTATCCTAATGAACTTTTAAAAAGTTGTAAAATGCTTAATATATTTCTTAGTAGTGTCTGACCACATTCGGTAACAATATGTCTGACAAATTGTTTTTATTTTATTTTGTAGAACCCAAGACGCCAGAAGATCTGAGCAGCCCCACCTCTGACGAGAATTTCAATTTTAATTTTAGTTTAGTGGATAAAAAATTGAGTCATTTTACACACCATCTTCATCATCACCACAGCCCTCATCTGCATCACCATCATCACGGTAGTGCACGAAGTAGCAGTAATCATCATCACAATAATAATAACAGCAGTAGTACCTTCTTGGCCCATACGAAAATTAAGGATCCTTCGCTGTAAGTTGTTTTGCTGCTTATACAAATATATAATATCCTTAATAAGGATGAGCTATGAGAGCAAACGCGTGTCTATTCTTTATTTCCAGCCTGCTTTCTTACTATCTTTCTTCCAGATTATTTTCGAAAAAGACATCCCTTAGTCACCCGTCATTACACCACCTCAGCCATGTTTCCAATGGGTCGAGCCCCACTACAAATGGAAAGCGAGCAGGAAGTTGTGGAGACCATAGGAAAGAATTGACCACATCCCCAGGACCTTCAACGCCAACTTCAGCTAGCTCAACAAGTCCAATTCTCAATAATAACCTTAGTTCGGGCAACAGTAGTAGTAGTAATAACCCTTCGAGTGAGTCAAACGAATCCCTCCGACGTCGCAAAGTGCACAAATGTGATTTCCAAGGATGTGAAAAAGTTTATACGAAGAGCTCTCATCTTAAAGCTCATAAAAGAACACATACAGGTAAAAAAATTCAGACCTACTTATAAATTCATCTTGCATTCTCACTATTTCATTTTCATCCCTCTCTCATTTTCAACATTACCTAATATATTCATATCAAAAACTATAAATACAGCCGCGAAGACACGCCAACAGCCAAGCCAAAATAATAAAAACTTTCAATTTAATTGTCCATTTGATTATTATATTATTATTAGTTGTACAGCGTACTTATCATCGGCAAGATAAAGTGATAAAGAAAAAAATCTACCTCACAAAATGCCGCAATTGTGATGTAAAGGGTTTGGCATTTGTCAGCTTGCAATCAAAAGTATTTGGCAAGCAATCTTCACGTATGCCTAGTTAAATAATATGTATACAGAGAGAGAGAGAGACAACCGTTGATATATTTAACTTTTTCGTCAACAACAATACCTTACACTTATCATCATCATCACTATGCCCCTTTGACCATTGTTGTTATTAACAGTGTGTCATGCAATTCATGCCATGCCCACAATTTTTTTTTCGTTTTTCAATCTTGCAAGCCAAAGATATGAGATATTTTATTTTGTCAACCTGTTTTTGTCGTCGTTGGTCGCTGTTGGTAGTATTTTAAAAATTTGCCTGTTTTGTAGTCCCTTTTGTCGGCACAGAGCGGTACCTTTACAAGGACATATACACAATGTGTCCCCCACCATCATCAACTTTTCAATTGCTAACGTGTTTTATAACATGGCATCATGTAGGTATCAGCTTAAAAGTAGAAGAAATGCTACATCCCTTGTTATTATAGTTGCAAAAATATAGAAGATTCACACTTCTCGAACGACACCCAAAAATAATCTTTTATGAATAATACCCGCTCTGTTGCTTTCTATCAATCCCACTTTTACCTGCATCATAACAAACTTTTCTACATTGTGTGATCCTGATAGAAATCTATTAACTTTGTTGTATCAAGTGACAAGTGGTTCATATAATTCGTCCACTTGCGATGTAAATGCGTAAGAAATGTCTTAGAGAGAAGGAACACCTACTTTAAACTTCTTTTTCAGGTGTACCGTCTAGCCAGCGAGTTAAGAAGGATTATAGGGATAGTTATTCAATTGTTAGAAAGAAAATGCGAGAGGAAAGATGACAGATTTGCATAGAGCCTAGCTGCAAATCATGCAGCATTAAACGAGATTAATGACGTTGTTTATTTATAATCTTCATGTTTGTACTAATTCTTGGCTATGGTTATTGTATGAAAGGGTGGACACCGCGGCACGTTCTATCAAACCAACTAATCCTTACGAATTCTTTCCTCATTGAATATGCATAACTTTTTTGAAGATTTCTTGAAACAGTCTCACGTTGCCCTGAGAAGGAAACACTTTAAGAATAATCCTCCTGACAAGTCACATTATTATCGTCGTAGTTGATTAAAATTATATAATTATTCTAAAGATTGCTATATGCTACAACGTGCATACTACATATTATTATAAAAATCGTTATCGTTAGGTACGGAAAAATGCACTTGTCTAAATTATGTAACAAAAGAATAAAGATAACATAATAATATACATAAGAAGAAGAAGGTATGTATTTGAAAATTAAATTGTTGTTTATATAGACATTTACAAGGTCGATAAAAATCCATGTCAAATATTTAAACCTATGTTTGTAATATTAAGTATAAATAGGAATTACTTTATGTATTATTTAACCTAAATTATCATCAATCATCCTCATCGTTCAGCTCTGTCATATTTGTCATGATGCGTTGTGAAGGGCTTATATAAAGACGTTGCAATCTTGTTTGTATTACACGCAACGACTTACTCCGCGAAGGAACCAATTTTGCGTTGATTCTTTTTTCTTCTCATTTTGTCCACCACCGAATAACTATTCGGTTATAGTTTGTAAGCACACATTATTATTATTATTATTATTAATTATAATTATGATTTATACAGAATGCATTATTTTCAAAGAAACACATTTTATGCTATTGTTGCTTTACTCAGTCTCGGCATTACCAAAACTTGAAGTTTTACTCGGACTAGTAATTTTAAGTTTCTAGTTGTGTATTAATAAAACTATATAGTTATTGTATTTGTTTTGATGTAAGATGTACTATATAACATTATTACCGTTAGAAACGATGATTTTGTTATTCCTTTTAGTAGATTAATTATTGCGTTTTGTAATTACTTTTTTCTGTACTGCAAGACACGTCATTTCGTAATTATTAATGATTAAGTTACAAAGATATTAGATGTAATATGATAATTTCAAAACGACGCATCATTGATAGTAGCAAGCTCTTCAAATCCGACATGGTACTACATTTGTCTTACATAACTTTTGAAAGCACAATTTACCCGACCAAATCAATCGCAGTTTATAATTGAATCTTTTAATTTTTACGAAAATATATACGAAAGGCCTATCATTCTAGGAAATGCGCTACAATTTTCTACCATATTGAGTAACAAAGGAAACATTTCACAAATAATTTTAAAAGCAAATTGAATATTGTATGTACATATATTTTGTTTGTGATTTCTGAATTCCAATAATTTTTCCAATAAACATGAACAAAGATGTGAAGCAGAATACTTTCATGGTGTCGTGTCAATTGACCTCGACGTGATACTACATCATACGTTAAAGTCTAACCTAAATGATAGATTAATTCAAGGGGAAAACTCTTTTCTGTTTCCTCAGCTAAGGTACATTTTTTATTATTCTCTCAATGTTTCATAACTTTGTATCCAAGACGTTTGTTGGTTTTAAATTTTAAAAGACGGATGATCGTAGTTACTATAAACTGTTAATATTTGGATCATGTATGAATGTGGTTTAGATTTAATGATTAAATATGACGCAACATTTTCGTTATTTTCTATTTTTCTACATTTTTCTATGGACCATATATTTAGTTATTATTCGTTCCTTGGAAGGTCACGATCATATATTTCCCACTACATATTCCAACTCACTTTACCAATTCATGTTTGGATCATGGAGGTCATCCACGTTTAGCGTATTTAAAAATATGATAATATAATCCATCAATTTACTAACTGGAAATTCATTAAAGGCCTGCATGTTTTTCTGAAATCGCGTTGAAGGCATCTCGAAAATATTGCAAATCACTATCCGATTCAAGGTTCTCATTTATACTTGCAGGATTATCTTTACCGTCCATTTTCATTCTTTAACAATTGACAAAAATATTTTCCGAATTTCATTGCATGTGTTGAGTCGATTAGTGCATAATTCATTCGTAAGACTGTTTGCTACACTGAAAACATTCATTTTTGAAATGCTAGAAACTTGGTTTGAAATATAAATTGTCAATAAATTCAAAAATAGAATGCTAGAACTTTCATTTGTCATGCATCAAGGTTTATTATTGACGTTTACAAACACGCATCGTTTGCTTTCAGCCATAATATTGAAGTTTCATGTTTGGCATAAATGTAACAGTTCATTGGTGTCAAGTGACTCATTTTTAGATCATTGTCTATCCATTTGGAAAATGTATGATGTGATTGCTACCATAGTAATTCATTACCAATAACCATTCATGAAACATCTTTATCGCCGAAAAAGTAACCATGGTCGCTAATTTACAGTGAGATTACCCTGCCCAGAGTAAATGTAAACGCTTACATTAATATCATTTGTATCAAGCGACATCGTCAAACTGGAAGTAGTTTCCAGCATGTAGCAAAAGTAGATCAAATCATATCTGTTCTTGGTTGCTTTATTGCTTGCACAGGTTTGATATTGAATATTCTATAAAGGAACGACATGGTTTTGACTACTTTTCTAGTTTCCTTTCACGGACATATAATAATAACAATCGCAACTATATCGAGTATATCTACTAAAATGTATGTATAAGACCACTCCACTACATAATTATATTTCAGTACTGTATTCAACACTGTAAAAATTGTGTATACACGAACGTCTTTGTTGATAAGAAACAATATTAAAAAATATATAATATATAAATAGGTTAGATTATATGAAACCAAAAGTATTTTAATAAACGAACAATGACAGTAAACTTGAATATAAGTATTTGACACTGATTATTAAATAATAGATCAAATGATCATTTCATACACCCCAAGTGAGTAAAAAACTTAATACCATTTTTATAGATCATAAAAATGATATACGATATGCATATCATACACATTTTTAAAGGCTGCATCAACTTTGATAAGACTTATCTCTGAGACGACTTCCTCAATTAAGATGATCTGCATAACTTACTCTGGCTCTCTGGAGCATCTACCTTACTGAAACTAGATTTATTCCAACTACATAATATCTAGATTTACAGAATTTCATGTTGCCCCATGTCCCATATTATCATTTTAAGAAAGGATAACAACCAAGTCCTAACATCACCAAAGAGGTAGCTTATTACACAAATAATTATGATATAAGGAATAAGTTTCATTATTGTTATTCTAGTGCATAAAAAATCCATGGCTATTTGCTACGTCTAACCCTCTGTGTAGGCAATAATAATATAGGTGCATATTTAAATGTTTTACTGTAGCGTTTTTTATTCGTTTTGATATTTATAATTAATTAATTAATACATAATTACAGAATATTTAAATTGCAGAATTACAGAATATTATTGGTATTGTAGACAATCTGGGCGACTTTTTAGAAAAATTTGGGCCTATTACCTTCTATTGAATTGCATACGTGCAAAATATAATACATGTATTTCTTATACAATTGTACGCTCTCTAGTTGAACCAAGACATTTCCCCTCTCCCCTCAATATTAAACCAATTTTTAGAGTAACCTGGAAACAAAAAACGCGTTTTCGTCAGTTTAGGAATAATTATTAATAAACTGGAAATTTCCATAAAATTCATCTTTATGTCAAAATCGACATCGCTAGGTAGTTTTTAACATTTCACGTTGTTGCCCTAAGTCAAATTGTCAGTTGGATTGCATAAGTCTCAAATCTCTTTCTGTTTAGTAATTTCACAGCTGTCATGTCAAAGTTGATTGCATGTAGCTGGCAGCACGGTTGACTATCGTGTTTATTTTTCATACAGAGCTATAAAAAATAAGGTTTATCTAAAAAACTAGTTGAACTTAATTATTCTTCAAGTAAATACAACAATCCTTAAGGTATTTTAATTTTGGGACAGACTTTCTTATGGTTTTCTACTAATTCAACATGCTTCCAAAAGCTAGTTAACGGATTTTTACGTTCAATGGCTGAAATTAAAGCTGATTAAATAGTCGACTGGTTAAGTACATCAAAACTCAAAAAGTGTTATTTGTAACATAAAATAATCACTATTTATTTTAAAACTGTTTTAAAGATATCTAAAGATAATTTGATCTGCCTAATGAATAATGAATAGATTAATTTATCAGCATTAGCTTTAATTTACAGCTATTGAATGTATTTACAAATTGGTTAACTAGTTTTCCTGCCTCTTGAGTTTTAGAAGTTCACTTTTGTCCATTTAAATGCCGGCAAACGGGTTTGCCACCTAGTTCCCCAAGTATTTGTGTTTCTGCGGAGCACAGCATGCAATAACAGTCGTACTAATTGTGATTAATTATTAATTATTTTTAATTTTAAAAGTACACTAGTCAGTGGGAGGTGACCAGAGGAAGCGCTTATCGATCAAAATGGACGATAAACTGAGGATCTCAGAGGCTAAGGGACAATCCTTAACGGCTCAAAAGGAACTGTTAACTGGGGAAGTTGATAATGCTAGTTTTGAAGTTAACGATTTGCAAGAGCCACTGAAAAATATTGAGGAAGAAAGTGCTGGACTTAACGAGCAGTTAATGGGAAATCAGGAGGAGGAATTGGATGAGGACGATGAACTCCATCCAATGGAAGTGTTTCCAGAGGAGGTTGTACATTATACAAATAATCTTTTTCAAGTTATTATATTGTCAGAGATAATGTTTTAGAATGATAACTAACGGTACGTTGTTTAAATTTTAATTTTTGTAACAGATCTGGCGGAAGATATTTGGATTGTTGACGGATTCCAGAGATTTGAAAAGCTGCTACGAAACATCCCCAGTGTTTCAGCCCCTTTTGGCCGAGGAGAGAAGTGTTGTACTATTTGAGAATGTATGTTTGGCTCTTTTTTAAATAAATAAACTGCATTTTAATTGTTGGAATGAATTAGTAACAAGTTTGTTTGTATTTACATACAGGTTATCAAGATTGTAACGTCTCCTATGAGCAATCTTGGACTGTACGTCCAAATGGAATTAACGTCCTTTTTGAAGGAGTGTCGATTAGTGTGTCAAACCTGGAAGGAATCAGTAGATGCTTTGTTCCAAAAAGACTGTTCAGTTAATTATCAAGTCCTCCAGAAGATATTTAGCAGACCTTGTTTGATATTCTCTTTTGAGAAAAATCCGTGGAATGATGCCCGCTTGATAAGCTTAAACTCGGATATTAATCCCATCCCAAGCCGTTTTCTTGTTTATCGAGAAAAATGTACTGCAGAAAACCCAAACCTGGAAAGGGAAAGGCTCCATCCTTCTCTTCAGGCCTTTCTTACAAAGTATGGGCATCATGTCTGGTATTTCCAGGCCATATACAGTCCTGCGGAATCTTATGCCTCGTGGTATTCACTTCTGCTCACTTGGCTGAATCTTATGCCGAATTTGAAGGCTTTATTTATTCAACGCCCAATGGGTAAATGGTGGACTACTGACCCCGGAATACAAATGCAGATATTGAAAGATGCAGTTTTAGAGAATCCTCACGCTCTCAAGATGACCTCATTGAAAGCGATTGTTTTTGAAAATTGTCCACCAGTTGTCATTGAAGCCACTCTGATCTCCAATCCACAGATCGAACGTCTTGCGATCGAACGCGACTCTTTGAACCAAGTCATCTTAGATCTGAATCAGTATCAACTTAAAGAGCTACAAGAAGTTTGGGTAACCTTACCTAACGTGAACGGTCTTATGGACGGATTGGAAGCAGTAAACTGGACGAAGCTGAAAAAGCTACATTTGCAAGCTCCTTTTGTCAACTGGACACTTTTGTTCGAAACTCTGGAAAAGCGGTTTGG
>JAHZMV010003239.1:0-10785 GCA_027743765.1 Coecobrya sp. COE2 | reverse complement strand
AACAGAAATAACAGAAACGTAAATATTATAAAGCCATCGGAGATTATGTTTACAATCTAGTTAACTGTATTTTAGGACTATATTTTTTGTCGTCAAAAATCAACATACAGATACAACAGTAGATAGTGTAACACAATGCAAACATTTTGAAATTTGGGCTAATGGAAATAAATAAGTACATAATTAGTTATGCGTGAAAGTAATTATTGAATGAATTGTCATAAAAGTAGCTCTGTTAGAATAAAATACGTTTAATTCCAGCATATGTAGCAGTCCAATGCAGATAGAACTTATCGTAATTATTTATTCCCATTTTAATGAAACCCCTGTCTGTATTAATCTAACCTAAATATCTACATAAATAAACTGCAATAAATTGTTGCAATATACAGAGATACATGTGCGTGCATGTATAGTATGTGAAAGTATGTAATAATAAAATCATCAATATTTTGAATAAAACAAATTCTATTCATGACCGAGTTTTATATTAGCTATATATATATCGCATAGCCCAACGGAGAAAATATCAAAAATCGTAGAAAATATATTTGATTTTGATTTAATAAAAGGCTACCCCTTTAATATTTCTCGCATTATATTATTAAATATTTAGGCATCATCGCCTATCGGCGTTCCTGGCATTTTACGTGTCGTATGTATACACTCAAACGTAATATTGCTTAACATCACATTGCAGTGTGCTTTCCTGCTTGCAACATATTATTTATATCTGCTAATAATTTGCATTTACCAATAAAAATGGACTAATATGTGCCAAGTATGTACCTATAATTTACAAGATGAATATAAGTACGAAATTGACATTAATGGTTTTACTTTAGTTCAAGGTTTGTCTTTGAAGCACTGCACATAAAAGATTGAATGCCAATACGCAACACGGAGTAAATACGTATGTTCGTAACTTTTTCCAATAAAATTGATTCGAGTTTTGTGGAAGACTTTACTTGTCCCTATTAACCGATCTAAAATATGGAACATATTCCTAGTGTAAGTTTTCTTATTAAACATTTTATATACAGTCCAGTACTTTTTACTGCACGGATTGAAAACTAGGTCAAATAATTTATGTAAGTATAGTGATGTGTGCTGTAACTGCTGCATAATATTGTATCTACTCAAAATAGATGACAATTGATATGAAACTATAGAAGATAAAAAGAAATACTTTATGGATTTAATGTAACCACAAACTTGACAGCATGTTTTATGTAAACGACGTTAAGAGCTTTACTTCGATTGTGTGCTTATCAATGAGAGTATACAGTTTATATAGTACTTTAAATACCACAGTTGCAACGCAGAAAATTTAAGTTCGTAACTTTATAGCATTAATTCGAATACGGGGATACTTTTACCTGTCATTTTAAATCAGTCTCTAATACAAAACACATTTACGCAGGTTACTTGTTCACATAAGAAAGATTTTATCCGTAAAATAACTTTAATAAGCCTAAACAATAATTCCAGCGTACATATTTCTGAGATACAATTAGCTTAGAATTAAGAAATTATAATGAAGGAAAGCTTTGCTAGCAAGTTTGCATATTTCAGTTACTTATTCCTATCAGTACTTTATAATTGTTTTGGTCAGTCTCCTGAAAATGAATTTGATATGTACTGGACATTTTTAGATTCCTTTAATGCTTGCACCATTCACCTCTCTGCTGAGCATAAGGAAAACATTATCCAAACGTCCCTATACAAAAGTGTATTGTCTTACTGCCGCCAAGCCAACTGTATAACAATTAAGACACGTACCTCCTCAAATTTTTCTAGGTTAGCATATGTTAATTATAACCGTCAAAACACGGAGTCCGAGGATTTTTCAAAGTCGTATCACAAGTTGTTTGCTTCAAAACGGTATAGTACTTGGTGCTTTGCCCAAGTGCCTAGTATTTTTCCTTTTCGAAGAGACAGGTTTTATTTTTATCACCCTGAAAATTACATCCATTACGAAAACGATTATGATAGGAGAAATGCTAAAACCTTTTCACCGGATTATATACTTTTACCGTTATACATTTCGGCACACGGGCTAAAAATTCTCTTATCGCAACATCTTAGCTCTAAAGTATTTGCGCTAAGTGTAAATGCATATGAAATATACATTGCATGTGTTCCGTGTGCTAAGGAAGTTGGGCCGTATTATTTCAAAGTAAGTGCGCCACTTAAAACGATATTTACTTACAGAAATGTTGTCCTCGCGACAATTAACAATTTAGACACCGCAGTTGCTAATATATACTTTCCACGACAGGTGAACATAGAAGTTAGAAGTTCTTCCGAGAAAGGTGTCCGTAAAAGTTGTGCATCTTACCTGATGGATAAAAATAAACTTTTTAATTTTAAGTCGACGTGGCATTGTTACACAAAATTAATGAGTCACCTGCTGAATTGTACGACACATTTATGCGGCGAAACATTGCGATTGTTTAGTAGAGAATACAAAATCCATAAATCTCAAAGCTACTTGTATTTGCCTTACATGTCAGATTTCAAAGGAGTAAAATATGAGCTTTATGTAAATACAAAAACGCTTGGGTTGGACACATGGAGCCAAAATATGTTCTCTTTGGTGTCTCCATTTACAATATTTGGTTGGATTGTAGTCGTTGTTACGGTGATGGTTTTGAGTTTGTCATTAAAATTGTCTGGCATCGTAGAAAATCCGTTGTTTTGGATCATCTCTACAGCAGTTGAGCAAGGTGACGATATAAGACAAGCATTGAATTACAAAAATTTTCATTTAATTCTTATCTGGTTATTTACTGCGTTTATGCTACGTAACGCGTATACATCCGATTTATACTCTTACATGACTGTTGAATCGGACCCGAAAGACCTGCCTTACTCCTTGAATGACTTGTTATTGAATCGTAACATAACAATTGTTTCGTCTTTAATATCTAAATATAAAATAGACACTATGGCTTCAACCATTCAGAAGAGCGAGAACAGTGAAAATAGAAAACTATTACGCCAACTGATCACTACTTTAAGAGATAAAGTATTTAGCAGTGAAAAATCGTTCTTTCCATTATTTAGATTAAGTTGGTTTGAAAATGTGCTAACCGAGAAATCAAGATATTGTAGTGTGTATAAAGAATATCTATACGAACAAGAAACAAAAACATTATCCGGTGAACGGTGCCACCCGCAAAAAATATTTGCTGTTATTAGAGAATACCTAGATACGGAATCAAGGGATTCTGATTTTATTTTTTTAAAGTTGTTCGTCTCAGTATTTTTTAATAAATACAAAATTTATGATAACAATGAAAGGGAAATGTTCTCAGTGGGATTATTTTGGCATTGTGGATTCAACAACTACCTTCTTCCTAGATTTCAAAAGGTACTTGAATCCCTTGCTGAATCTGGAATCGGTGTACTGCAGGAAAGAAAGAACAGCAAGCATAATGCGAAAGAAAAGTTGGTAAAATATTATTCAAATGGGAGCCACATAAATATTTGGGATAAAAGTGTTGAATCAAAGTTAGTTTTAAATTCATTTACTAGGTGGAAAATGATTAGGTGCTTTGAGTACTACAGGAAAGACGAATGTTCAATTCATGTAAATGAAAACTCACCAGTTTCTCTGTTTGATTTATCACCAGTCTGGCTAATTTTAATTGTTATGATTTTTATGTCACTTGTAACTTGGCTGTACGAGGTAGTAAAGTACAAAAGACTAGATGATTCCCTATTTTAGTAAGAAATACCAACAAATATAGCATTTTTTCGTCCTCTAGTAGAGGACCTCTACCATGCTGCAACGTAACAATTGGCGTTATTCTGTTGATACGGTGGGTATAAAGCGTTTGAAAACCTTGATATACATACATAATACAGCAAATGTGTTCCACTTGAAGCTAAAAAAATTGAAGGTGACCTGTAGACGGAGAATGAGCGGCTATTTGCGGCAAAGATTATTGTCCATCCTCAAATCATGTCGATTTGTTGGAGTACAACAACCGAAATAATAGAAACAACACCATTGGAATATCATTTGCGTTTATTGCTTTTTATCTACTATGTATCTTTATCTGATCTACTATGTTTAAAACACATCTTAACATTACATTTTATTGTTTCGTTAAGAATCAGCTAGATAACCTAAGAAAATCGTGAATATGAAAATTACAACTAATAGAAACTGTAAACGCACGTTTACGAAAGACAACGATAGCTCCGGGTTCAATAGCTCAAATGATGTAGAGTGTGGAACGACGTGCCGGGTTTTGTGTTATAGTTTATCGGTTTTATTATAACACAATCAAAAACAACAATTTACAACAATTTTACAATCAAATTACATGAGTTAATTAACTTTAGCGTTTTTAGTTAACTAATAAAACAAAAATTACAATTTAGACTATTTAACGTGACTTTACAATTTTGACAGAATCTACGACTAACTTTCCGACTTTGACGCACAATCAACAACAATAACGAACAATTTACAGATTATAGGCTATTTATGGGAGAAAATGCACTCAAAAGTGCATTTAACGGAGTTTGTTGATTTCACTGCGTGGCACCACGCGTTCCGACACAACAGCTCCTACGTTGCATAACGACCGTTACAAGTCCGCGTCTACAGAAACCAAAGATTATTTAAACAAGAAAGTACTTACTGAAATAGTGTAATAAGAGTAGCTATTATACTAATATATATTTAATTCTAACATGTATATTTAGCAATTCTATACACATACAATTACCGAATATCACAATAATTTTTCTACATATTATTGAAATCCCATTGGATGGTTTGTTGTATTAAATAAGTAAGTGCTTAAATAAATTACAATAAATTTCCCAAATTATCAAGGGATTCCTGTATATATTATGCTTAAATGTGTGCAAAAATAATTTAACGCTACACATGCATACTACTTTGAGTGAAACTAACTTTATTCCTGCACTTTAGCATTTTTTGTATATAATAACGCGCTTTATTAATTCCGAACACAGCGAAAGGATCACTTTATATCAATATCTATGAGGCCAGGATCAATTGGGCGAAACTTGACTCGATGAAATGTTGGATCCTTCAAGCGTTCTTTCTTCGACATGAACTCGGCGACAATACACAGTAAACATCCGCGCCAAGCCAAAATAATTATTAACCACACGGGCTTTAGTAAATTGTTCTCATAATAAATATATATTTATAAAAATACAGCCGATATAAAATAGTAAAAAAGTTTAATGCATTTTAAGGATTTCATGCATCATAAAATGTTAAATCCTGATGAAAACGTACACTAAGTGAACGAATAATAATAATGCTTCACGTGAGCTGCTTCAGTAATCGAATTATTAAACGATGAAACTTGCCAGCCATCTCTTGGAAAAAATCGTCTAATGTGGATGGATGTTTTTATTATGTGTTAACACATACAACATAGGAAGGTTATGAAAGCTGTTGTCAATATATTGGACAGAACATGCTTGATTTTGGTTAATAAAGAGTCGACTGAATATACTTTTTTTAACTAATAAGTAAGCGATCACCCGGGTGGGTAATGTTGTATGTAGATACCCAATATAATCTTCTTTACTGCCTAAATTATTCCTATATTCCATGCAACTGGGCATTTCATACAAATACACCATCATCATCTTTGTTTTGCTAATCCATAAAAACGTCAAAATTTTGGATGCTATAAACAATAGAAGAGGTTTCAGTGGTACGCTTATTCTTATTATGCCCAGTTTTAACAAGTTGGATCACTAGACCAGAAGCAATAAATTATGCCAAACAATGTACATATGCTACTTATAGAAAACTTTTCACAGTTTATGTTATGGAAGTAAGATCCTGAAAAATGTTACTGGTCATATACATACAAGCTGATGGAATTCATCTTTTTAGAAAAAACGGCAGCATGTGTATCCAACCTTGGATTTTTACATCTTATTTTGTTCTTATCTCTTCTGTTCCTTCTGAATGAATCAAAATGCTCATTATAAACAAATACAAAATGAAGCACGTCAATGTCACACAAGAGATTACAAACATTTTATTTTAGGGAACATTTTTGTTTTAAGTTTCAATTAAAAAATCCATATGTTCATATTAAAAATGAATGTGTCTTAGATTTTACATGACATATTTATTATTATTTGTACCATACGGCGCAAAAATTATTACATTTGATATTTTGATATGTGAATTTGATTTGAGTTAGTGATTTTGTGTTGAACCGTCAGGGCCTCATGATGGAATATGAATACTCGGCTGTCGTAAACATTTCTTATAATAAGCTTTGACCTGATTTTTCAAATTATATCAAGTTGTTTCAAATGACAATATACCGTAGCATTAGTGATATTAGAAAGCCATCATTTCACTGGAACACTTTCAATCTTATTTATGGCAAGTCAGTATAACGAGCCCACATTACTCTGCTGAACCTTGTTTATTATATTATTGCTTCGAACAAAGTAGAAAGGAATAACCGGTAAAAATTTAGGTGCACATTGAGAGCCCAACGCATTCAAAAATTTTAAACGGCGTCGTTTGTTGTAGTCACTAAACCTTTTACTTCACAAATAAATTTATTAACGGTGTAAAGACAAGCTCCTCGATAGACAACTGCTATTACCAAGCTCCACAAGGTAACCTCGTTGTGCCAACCGTCCTTAATCAGCCTGAGCAAACCACCAAAAATTCCAATCGTTAGGAACATAATTGTCACATTTTTCCAAACCCGTGCTTTTTGCAAAGATTGGTCGGGCGTGGTTTTCTGAAAACAAAATAAATATTAGGGATGAATTCATTCCGTGGCAATATTATAAATGACGTTATAATCAGATACAATATTTAGAAATTACAATATACGACGAGGTCAGCAATTTATAGGTAGCCCATATGTGTATTGCCACCATGACAATGAAAATAAGCAGAGCAATTATTACGACGGGATCTGTTTCCATACAAAAACAGAAAAAAATATTTGATCGCTTATTCTAGCATTTTATTTAAATAATTTGCTTTTTCCATATTATTAATATAATTCGTATCGAATTTCTACCCCACGAAACCAGTGAAGGAATAACCGGAACAAGAATAAGGGTGCTGCTGCCCAACAAGACCTGAGGAGTTAAATGATAAACTGCATAAAGTAATTATTTACTAACTTAATGGTAAACATTTTTTGATGAATAATTATGACAAAATTATACAGATATTACTTGTATTACCAAATCAATAGTCGCAACAACTTTAACCCATGACCGCCATCCTAGACTCTCCATTTTATACTTGATCACGGTTCACAAAAAATACAAAATGAAAATAAAATACCGGTATCGCTTTACTAAAAACAGCAACTTTGTTCAGAATGATACGCAGAGTACCAACCAGAATTGCCGCTAGGATTTTCTTGTCTGGCTTTATGAAAGTATGACAATGACGATTGATGAAAAAGTAAACATGCTTTAAAAATAGAAAACGCACGATATGAGAGTGGTGTTAGTAATAAATCAGCATAGTTGATATTTGTCAGCGTGTTCGTACGTTCCAGTTGGATTTCAATTTTTCCATATTATAGCTGAACTCTGACAGCCTTAAAAGATGAAGAAGAAGATCTGTTAGGTATAATATGTGTACGTTAGTTGCAAGCGTTGAAGTCATCATTAAAATAGAAAACGATGCCATGGCCGTGGAACCATAAGGAATGCTTTACTTTTCTGTTGTAACCAAACTCATTTTAGAGAGAGATTAATATCATGCGGGCATCAATATGCACCAATTTTTGTTTATTTCTTTGCGTCAATTTATTGTGTACGTTTGCATGTAATGTTTATATATGATAACCCATCTAACCAATTTTCTACTTAATATTGATCTCTTTAATCAATTTTGTTTACTAATATGCGGATATACGAAATGTCAAATGTGAAAAAAGATTTTTTTACTTATTTTCCATTCTAAACGATTTTGTTTTTAGTTTAAATGATTAAATGATTGGAGGATTCTAACAAATTTGCTATTGCATCAGAGATAACTTATAAATTTAATATTTAAATTAAAAACCTAATATGATATTTATTTTGCGAAACCATTACAAATTAAAGCAAGTTTGTAAAACAGGTGGTAATCTATTCCATTTATTAATGATATCGTCGCTGCTCCGTGAAAAGAACCTAACTACATTTTTGGGGCATTTTGAGAACATGGAAAAAAATGATCCACAGAGTCTGGGAAGAAAAATGCGCATGGAATCTCAAATTGCCCCAAAAATGTAGTTACGTTCTTTTCACGGTGCAGCGACGATATTGAACTTAAAGTTTGAAAAAAAATTTAAAAATAATTCACAAACTCAATCAGGATGTAGTTTAAATCAACATTTTCCCTTGGCTTCAGTGCGGCCGTTTTGTCGTAATATGACGTCTCACGGGCATTGTTTATGTCGTTCTTTGGCATGTATACGTCTTTTACGAGCTCTCACTTCAGATTGGGAATAAAACATATCATTGCATTTGTCACATTTATAGCACTTTTCCAAAGTATGAGTTTTCAGGTGATGGTTCTTGTTTGTCATCCTAGTAAATATTTTTCCACAAAGTCCGCAATTAAAAGGGTTTTCACCAGTGTGTAAACGGATGTGAAATTATAATTCTTGCAAACGCACACAACTTTTTTCATAAAATGGACAAATGTGAGGCTTAATTGTTCATTTCCCCGAATGTCCCGTGTCCAACCAGAATTTAAGGATAGAGTCATATTGCAAATGGAGCAGTGGTATCCTATAGTGGAGTTACGTTTCTCGTGGTTTCTAGTAGCAGAAGGATCTGTGAACCTTTCTCCACATATTTTACACTTGAAAGCTCTCACACTTGTATGTGTTAGCATGCGTTTCTGAAGCCAGTGGATTGACTTGAATGCTTCCATGGCAAAGCAATGCAATCAGTGCAGGCAAAGAAAATTGTATCAATCGAGTATTTTTGTAGCTGAGCAAAGCAGCAGAAAAGTTCTCGTGCGGCCCCATCCATGAACACAATTGTATCCGCTAATTCACTCAGCTCATCTGTCTCACTCACATGCTCTTCTCAACAAAAACAAATCCCACTTGCAAACTGAAAGCATGTGTTTAAATAAAGTAGTTACATGAATAGTTTCCTTCACTCTTTAAATTAATTTTTTTAACAGAATGAAGTCACCTTATCTCTTAATTTGTTCAGTGTGCCGGGGAGAATTTATTTCAAAATTAGAGTGGCTACAGCATCTGAGCAGTGAAATTCATCAGTTACGTGCAAGAAAGGAGTGCCTTATGAAGTGGAGAAACAGCCATGAAATAAAAGAGTGCTGTCTCATCATTTTCTCTAGTTTTCCACTGATAACCGAAAATGGTGACCTTTCCGGTGCTAATAAAGTCATTCAAACATTGTCGAAAAATCCTGGAATATTTGTAACTGATTTTGTATGCTGGGAGGAAAGGCCGTACATTGCCCTGGTTCAATTTGAAAGCAGGTGGGTGAACTATAATTATAATTTGTAAAGTTTACCATTTACATTTAATTTGCAAAGATGATTTTAACAACAGCTTATTTCAAAAATTTAGAAGAAAGCTTATGGAACTTTTGACCAGTTGTGGAAAATCTGCACAAATGTTGGTGTGTGGTGGGAGGATACATTTGGAATGGGCAACTAATTGGAAAGACGTGCAATGTTAGTTTATTATTTTCAATATGATTCCTGTTTCTAGCTGCTGGAATTTTCCTAATCTAATTAATTTTACTGTTTGGTAGGGAATGCTATTTTACCATCCTTCCCTCGGTCTACTGAACATTCCGGTAATTCTCCCTGTGGAACATCGAAACTTGCAACTGACCAAGTTACCGGAAAGGAATGTCCAATCGAACTTAAACAGAAAGTTGTTTCCAACTCGTGTCCAAAATTAACCGATCCAGATCATGCTCCAGTCGGGCAATTAATGAAACTTGCCGGTGAGCAACAATGGAGACTGAACTTTATTTTTACCCAGCCTGGAAAATCAATGTTCCTCTGTACTGTAGAAATAATCCAGATCATGCTCCAGTCGGGCAATTAATGAAACTTGCCGGTGAGCAACAATGGAGACTGAACTTTATTTTTACCCAGCCTGGAAAATCAATGTTCCTCTGCACTGTGGAAATAAGTATGAAGAAAGGGAATTTTCACAAAGAATGTTTTATTGCTGGAGGAACCACCAAAAAATCAGCAAAGAAAAAGGCTGCTCGACGTTGTCTGAGAACAATAAATTCAAATCTGGAGGCAGGCCTAACAATGATGAAAATGCGTCCATGGAAAAAAGTGGACAAAACTGGACAAAATTGTTGACCTCAGAAGAAAGCAGAAAATGTTCATTTGTCATCCTTTCCAAAGGATGCTCTCAATTTGTTTGTTAAACAGCGTGGTTGGGAATTTCCAAAGTATAACGTTTTTAAGGAAGGTCGCGGTGATAATGCTCTATGGCATTGTTCTGTGACAGTAAATGGGGTGAAGTTCAAACAGAGTAAAACGCGGAGTGAGTGGCAAGCTGTGGGTAGACAGGGCGTGAAAAAACGCCGGTTGAGGGAATGCGCTGAACCGTACACTGCAGCTGCGTGTTTAAAAATGTTGAAAATTTCAGAACCAGGCAATGTCCTAAATCAAAACTTAATGTATATATCTCCTTGGGTGTCGGGTAATACATATGTATGCATGGTGGTAATAAATTCAATATGTTAGCAAAAATCCGGAAGTATATAGTTTAATTTAAAAAAATTGAA